>JABEXW010000114.1:0-26409 GCA_013266185.1 Fusarium sarcochroum | reverse complement strand
GTTATTTGTTATTGTTGAAGCCGGCTTCTTTGACTTTAGAAGTTGTAGAGCAAACCTTAGATAGATACCATAGGCCAAACGCTCACTCAGTGTCCGCAAGTCAGTTGATCAATGTAGAGTGTAGACCAACGCAAAATCCCCTGCGGGGTTGGAAATGATAGTATCAGGTTTACCTTGGATAAATGACCAGCTGCCGTCGACAGGGTTACGCTTCATGATGCACAAACAGACTTCTTCTGAAGGCAGGGAAGCTTGATCAATTGCCCCTCCGAGAAGAGCTCGTTGAAAGGTAGAGTTGGCGTAGCTGCTAGAGCCTGTTGTGCTACTGGATCCCTCTGTCTGTGGTTCACTGTCGCCATCAGTGAGTGGTTGGTCAGCTAACTGGCCGATTGCAAAATCTGTGCTGGGCGAGCCAAGTGGATTGACTGACTCTTGGCAGTCCTGCAAGGCTTCTTCAAATGCTTCTTCCAAGGCTCTA
The DNA here is from genome assembly GCA_013266185.1 of Fusarium sarcochroum. NCBI lineage: Eukaryota > Fungi > Ascomycota > Sordariomycetes > Hypocreales > Nectriaceae > Fusarium > Fusarium sarcochroum. The sequence continues at coordinate 25,931 of JABEXW010000114.1, read as the reverse complement.
GCCTCGTTAGACAATATCGTGAATTCGATTTCATCCAGTTCGTCACACAGCCGGTCCGCTGTTGTAACGAGAGTTGAGCGAAAGTCTGGCAAGTGAGCTGGCAAATCACTTGATCGTAAACTGTACAGGTCAGAGTAAATCTCACCCAGTTCAGCCAGTAGCTCGTCCATTATAGCCTGACTTGGGACTTTGGATGAATCGTTTTGACGAGATTGCAGTTCTGGTGTGTCGGCAGCTGTCAGGTCAAACTTGAGGGCGGGAAAACTGCTACGCAACCGAATTAATGCCAACTCAAACAGATCGAGCTTCCGCATAAGACCTCGTACTGGACTCATGTGATTGTCCATAGTTTGTCGAGTGTCAAAACAAGTGGTATTATAGGGTTGTAGATGGGAAAATTGTGAGTCTAGTAGTTGTCTTAGAAAGTGTGTGTTTCTGCTGAACGAAGGATAGTAGCCCGGAATCAGGTCCATTTTATAGTTTATAGAACTTGGGGCAAATTTCTTGCGATTGACTATACTTAGCTGCGGCACATGACAACATTAGCTTGAACATAAAATAACGACAAAGGTTGAGCACTGGTACGACTAGAACAAGGCATTACCCATTGTTCAACATTGTATCATCTGCTGAACAACACCCAATTACGCACGGAGCAAGGTAGTCAAGTATAGAAATAGAAATAGAAAATCATGAATAGTGAACACTCCGCAAGTTCATTCAGAATTGGTATCCATGATCGCATACTGGGTCGCAGACATTTACGGGTCCCGGGGGGGGGTATCCTCGTGATTTGAACGGCCTGAGTAGATAGGGACGATTGGAATGAAGGAGTATGTCCTTGTTGTCTAATTCACAGCTGGACACGATCCACATAAGTATTTCCTAGTAGCTAAGACCAAGCACCCGAACTGTGTTATTTCCGATGCATCCTTGTTGTGAACTTGATCTTTATTGAACCCCGATCAGGGAGGGGGTCCAATGATTGAAGATTGCTTCTAACAGACAGCTCCACAGATACTGCGGGGGCCGCCTTTGTTGAGCGTTGTCTTCTCTCGGCGTCGTACTTACTCTTTACGACATATGTACAGTCAACAAGTAACTCACTCCGGATGTACTATATTTATGTAAGAAATACGAAGACCGCGTCACGAGAAAGTGTGTAGGCAATGGTATTCAAAGGCCTAATGGTGGGTGCTGTGGTAGTTTCACGAAGCATTCGTGGAAGTAACCAATATAAAATCGTGACTCTGCCGCACGAGATGCCTCCAAATTCGGTAACATGAGGAGTGATAATGTGAGGGAAAACGAAAATCGAACTGAAATTCCAGTGGTACTACACGTGGAGATCGAGGTACAGGTGCTATTCGCGGAGAGATTGTTTGACATATATCGCAGTAGGCATCAGCTGCAGATGTGGTTGAGCAGACGAGGTGTGTGATTATACTTGGGATTAATTAAGATCACAAAAATTGCAAAAAAAAGGTTACATACAACAGCGGGGATTCGCTGGTCGTCACCGACCCAACTACTAATCCGCCGGTTAGTGGCTTGACTATGGGAGAGCGGACGGGATCCCGTATTTTCCACTACCTTTGGTCGTATGTGCTTCACTGATCCAACAGTATGCCCTATATTCATAGCCATGCTGAGGCCCCAGACCTACGATTTTTAGGCTTCGGGAAGAACATTCCATCAAATCTCCAGTGACAAGGCGACAAACGCGGGAATAAAAGAGTTTCAACAACAAAGCCTGAATTGAGAAATAGCCAAGTGACGATCTAATCATTCACTGCAGTAAGTCATCCTCATCTATAATAGAATGCCAAAAACAGAATACCTGTATCTACATGGAATTCGGTATGCCCTATGAATCCTAGCTTCTGATTTGAGGGGCACTAGCCTAAGCAGTCCAGTGGTCTAGCGGCCTTTGCGACATAAAGTTTAGCAGGTTTAGGAGACCAGGCTCTGGGCGGGCCGAACCGATCTACAAGCTGTACCGCTTCCTTAACTCAATCACCAGTCTTACCAGTTTGTCAATGTCTTGAGCGTGTAAAGCTTGTGTGCAACGAGTCTGGACGGACGTGGCGCAACCTTTCCCGCTTGATTGTTGAGGCAATCACTACATGTCGAATGAGGCGTCAAAGACCATGAAGCATCTTTGGTTGCTTTCTCAAAAAACCCTGGATCGTTTGACTTACATTCCCACGTAGTTCTTCATGGCAATTTCCTTCACAATGTTTTTAAGCTTCAATTGGGCCTTTAATGCACCGCAATGGTGTCCTTCGTCTTGCGATACATTGATCGTCCCCCGTAACTTCTCCTTTCTCGAGGGCTTCATACTCGCCTTGATTTTGACTCTGCTCCACGCTTGGCAACCCCTCATCTGCAGTATGTTACAGCTACATCAGTATCAGCTCGCCAAAAAAACTACCAAGTTGGCTCTCATGGAACTATATCTGGTGACTTTTACTACAGAAATAGAGGATGCCTTATTCTACACCAGAAACTCGATATAGCCTTGCGACTTGGTGCGTATTCTTTTCTAGCTCCCGACCGCCTCCGGAGTCAGCTTTAGATTTGTCCCTATGATATACCGCGATTATATGATAGGTATCTGTACTGAGAGCTGCAAGTACATACTGGGTGAGCCTCGGCTTTCGTCTCAAATCGTGCATTGTGGCGTAAGCCTCTCATTTAGGCAGCAATCGGGCAGTGTTCCGTTAAAAAAACGCTAAAGACCATCACCCGCTGCGGGTATAGTTATATCCAGTCTACACATCTCAAACAACCTCGACCGATCAATAGAGCATCTGATGTCTTGCTGACCGTTAGCGTCCCCTCGACTACTGGTTTCTACTTGAGGACTACTGTATCTCAACGCAAATGGCGTCACTCGAGGATGCTGAAAAAGACAAATCTCTTAAGCTACTATCGCTCGGTATGTGGCTTCTTGAGCTTACATGTTCTCTTTCCTGCCACAACGTGTTTTGCTAACATTATGTGGATGGCGGTGGGATCCGTGGACTTTCCTCCTTGATTGTCCTCAAGCACTTGATGAAGAGGATAAACCATACAAATCCGCCCAGGCCATGCGACTACTTCGATCTTATTGGAGGCACCAGTACAGGGGGGTATATACCGTCTTGTCCCTTTCTGTTAAATGAACAGCTGTCTAACGAATGTGTTACTACTCCCCAGACTCATCTCTATCATGCTAGGCAGACTTCGTATGAGCGTGGATGAGTGCATCGAGAAGTATTTAGAACTATCCGAGGCAGCTTTCAGTCTGAAGAGAGGGAAATTGAACGTCATCGGCAGAAGCAAAGATCTCTGGAAAGCTAGCGGCAAATATCGATCCGAGGTTCTTGCCAATCAATTCATGGGGACCACTGCGCTGGTGGAAGGCGACCAACATGCCTTGTTCTATGACCCTCACGGGAAGTGTAAGGTGTAAGTCCACTTCACTGACACCCTTTCCGTGTTCTCTGACTTCTATGAAATGGATTCTTATGTTCCATAGCTTTGTTTGCGCCCATTCCAAGGCCAACAACACGCCTGTCAACATTCGCTCATACACTACCGACGTGTCAGTTGACAACATGTCCTTGTCTGAGTGCAAGATCTGGGAGGCTGCTCGCGCTACTTCAGCCGCATCTGGGTTCTTTGACCCCATCCGGATCGGTTGGCAAGACTATGTTGATGGAGCAACTGGCCGAAACAATCCAGTGGACGAAGTTTTCAGTGAGGCGAAAGGTATCTGGCCGGACGCATCTTCCAGAATACAATGTTTTGTGAGCATTGGGACCGGAATACCTGAGCCAAAGGACTTCGGCGAGAATTTGGCCGAGATCAAGAAAGCGATTATTGCCATCACTACCGAGACCGAAGATACAGAACGCCGGTTCTACCATCATCATGAGTCTTTTGGGCTTGGCGGACGATATTTTCGCTTCAATGTCGACAAAGGGTTACGAGATGTCAGCTTGGACGAGTTTGACAAGGTGGGCAAGATCATGATTGCGACGGAGTCATACTTGAATGGGCCCCGAGTCCAAGAAAGTATTCGAGAGTTTACTCAAGTCGTTCCAGTGTCGTCGCTGTATGGTAGGTAATATCCAGAATTAGGCTTTTAATGCCAGTTGCAATATTGAACTCTGTTACTAGCCACTGTTTCCGAAAAGGAAAAAAATGACTATCTGAATTGGCTACCGTATCTGGATCCACGAAGCACCCACAACGATGCGAGACGCTATCGCACTGATAGTACAACTGGAAATTGGTTTCTCGAAAGCAGCTTCAAGGAATGGAAGACGGAGCCCAAGTCTTTCATGTGGCTACATGCCAAAGGTGGGTTCTTTTTTCTCTCTCAGGTATTGGTTGGCTTACTAAGAGGCGTTAGCTGGCTCCGGAAAGACTGTTCTGTGTTCCACGATCATCAACCACCTCGAGGAACAAGGCGATGGAACTGTGGCCTTTTTCTATTTCTCCCACCGCATGAGCGGAGAGCAAGCAGTTGTCTGGAGATTATTCCAGATTTCGCTTATCTTGCAAATACTGAAATCCCTGGTCAGGCCCGAAGGACGTGGATTCCTAGTACCAAACCAGTTCCGGGAGCTTTATCAAAAGTATCAACCATCCAGGGAACCGAGTGACGAAGACCTCGAAGATCTCTTTTGGTATCTCCTCAACTTGACAGCCCAGTCATACATTGTTGTTGATGCACTGGACGAGTGTGCTCTTCATTGGGGTCGGGCCAAGGTGATAGAATTCCTTGGCCATATCCCGCTTAGATGCAGGACCAAGTGCCATGTTCTCATAACGAGCCGAAGAGAACATGACATTGAAGCAGTTGTCCGAGATCTGCCACTGGACAAGGCCATCGTTCCATTCGACATTGGCGAGGTCAATGCCGACATTTGCCACCATCTCTGGAAGATGGTCAGATCTAGACCATATGCCAAATGGTCTCCTGAACTGCAAAGCGAGGTTGTTAACTATCTCGTGAGCCGGTCTGAAGGTGTCTTTCGCTGGGCAGACTTGCAGATTCGTGCGTTGACAGGACAAGTGAGGGACAGGGATGTCCGGCGAGCGCTTCCACGGCTTCCTCAAGGCTTGGAAGCAACTTACGAGAGGATGCTGCAACAGATTGAAGACAACAACAAGTTTGAGGAGGCGTACGCCATCTTCAGATGGCTTGCTTTTTCGACAACACAGCTTAATCTATCAGCCCTGGCAGAATTGACTGCGTTCGAGATTGAAGATCCCGAACAGCCTCCACAGTCGGATCACTTTTCTATTTCGTTCAAGCCTTGTGACCGATTTGATGAGCCGTCATTGATACAAACTCTGCTATCTGATCTTGTTATTTTTCCCCATGAGGATACCTCGTACCGAACTTTCCCGTCGTTTTCACATAGTACGGTCCTGGAGTATTTGTCCAGTCCAAGAGTTTCACCTGCCAAGTTTCGACTCGACCCACTAGATGCCACATGGTTCATTTTCAAAAGTTCATGGGCTTACATAAATCACTACGATACAACACCCCAGGGGTCTAGGTCCCAACCTTATCCTCTTCTCGAGTATGCTTCCTACGAAGTTTGGGAAAGTGCCCTTGAGCTGGTGCAGCGAAAAGCCAGTATTAAGGGTCAGATATCACGATATTTGACCCCTAAATCGGAGGAGAGGCTGTTGGGTAATGGAATTACCTTGCACTTTTCGATCTGGTGGTTTTCCCACAGAATTGGGCTGTCCCTCTGGGGGAGCCCTCAGGCAATGGGACTACTTGAATTTATGAACTCAACGGATCTCGGTTATCAAAAACCATTCTGGTATGGTTCGTATCAGATGCCTGCAATCCGTGACGGTCGATTGTTAATCGAAGCTGCCGGGGCCGGAAGGATAAATATGGTTAGACTGCTTCTTGACATGAGACCCATTGCGGAGGTTGTGGACCACCTTGGTGCGGCATTCCGAAATGCCAGCAAAAAGGGTTCATATCTATCCATCTCAGGCCATGGTGGCATCGATGCAGCTGATCATACGAGCGTGTTGAGAGAGCTACTTGGGGTGGGGGCCAATGTGAATAGTGTAGGATGGTCAGGTGATACAGCAATACATCATGCTGCCGCCCTTGGCCATCTAGACATTGTCACATTTCTCGCCAGATGGGAGGGCACATATCTGGAGATACCTAATGGGTCGGGTGAGACTCCCCTCTCGCTGGCTTCCAGGTTCAATCACAAGAGTGTCGTTTGTCTACTATTGGACCTTCCTGGTGCTGTGTCACACCGCGGGGATGTAGAGGGCAGGACACCACTATCATTGGCATCCGAGCAGGGTAATATCGAAGTCATTTCTCTACTCTTGAAGCATCTAAACGTTGATGTCAACAAGACAGACTGTTGTGGACGTACCCCGCTCATATGGGCTTCCGTCACGGGAAAAAGAGACGTTGTCGAACAATTACTAACGGATCCGAGGGTAAGACCTGATGAGCGAGATCATCTCGGCAGGACTGCCGTATCTTGGGCAACATTGGGTGGACATGAAAGCATACTCAGAGTTCTCTGGGCAAGAACAGATGTCACAACATACCCACGAGACCATGAGGGTAGAGAATTGTTAGCTTATGCCTGCGATCGGGGTCATACTTCCTTGGTGATACTCCTTCTGGAGAGATCCAACATTGATATCAATACAGCCGACTACTATCAGAGAACGCCTCTCATATGGACAAGGCTTAGGGGGCGTTCAAACATCGAAAAGCTATTATTGGACGACCCAAGAGTCCTCGACGTGGCCCCAGAGAAGATTCCAACCGTCATAACTGCCAGTCTGCAGGTTCCAGATGAAATTTCAAAAGTCGAATATATCGAGCATGCAGCTTCTGAAGAGGCATCAGAACGAAGAGAGGACAGTGCTACTGCTGGGCCCGAAAGCTTCAGTGTTTCTCGTATAGCTACTATCAATGGCGTAGTTTCTGAGATATGGGCTCTGCAGTTTTCCCACGACGGCAGCCGCTTGGCAGTTTGTGGTGCTTTTGAATATGTCCTTATCTGGGACGTACATGCGGGAAGACCCGGAGTATCACTTCAAGGGCATGACGGGGGAGTCCCGGACACTGCTTGGGGGCCCAATGACTCCATGTTACTGACGGTCTGCCGCGATGGCTGTTTGCGACTTTGGGATGTTGAGGTGAGCTTCTGCTTATGGAACAAAAGAATTTATGATCGTTTTCTCTACGATTGATCCTTAGATGTGGGCTGCGCTGACACTTGCACAGGCCGCGACCCTGCTGAGATGTTTCAGACAAATCACCAGGGAGCCACTTTCATGCTGTGCCTGGATGCCGAATGATGAGTCGTTTCTGGCCAGTTGCTACGATCAGAAGCACGGTTTTATGAAGGGCACCGTTGACTTGGAAGCCGTGGTCTATTTAGAGACGAATTATTTGGTCGAGTGCTTTCGATTGTTTCCCGATGGCAAACGCTTTGTTGCTGCTGATGACCATGGCAACCTTTTCATCTACGCCACGGAGACTCAAAGTCTCAAACTCCGAGTGAAGCTTCCCAGCCCTGTCTGCTCACTCTCTGTCAGTAAGAATTCGAAAGATATACTTGTTAGGCTTGGAGACGGTGACATGCTCTTGGTCGACTCAATCTCGAGTGCTGTTCGCCCTCTTTCTCCTGGAGGTACTGCCAGTGACTTTGTGATTGACTGTTGTTTTGGGGGGCAAGATGAATCCCTAATTCTTACTGGGGGTGAAGGTAAGTAAATCTCTCGCTTGTGTTATTATATTTTGTATTCTCCTGGCTGATTTACTTGGCATAGATGGTTACATCTTCGTCTGGAATGAGTCTACCGGCGAACTGTTATCCAAATTTAGAGGGCACGAAAGTCTGTGCAGTCATATTGCTGTTCATCCTTTATATCCATCGCTCTTTGCCTCTTGCAGTTTTGATGGAACGTTCTCCTTGTAAGTGTTCGCAGTCAACCTGCTTCTATATGCCTGAATTATGCCCCTCGCTTCCAGCGAGTAGCTAACTTTGATACAGTTGGAAAATTAACAACTCCCCTGAGGATAACATTTTGATAAGCGACATTTGTGGATGGTTCCAAGATTTTAGCCCCACTGACGAATGCAATCTGAATGACGAAAAAAAAAGTCTCAGTCTCAGTCTCTCAGATAAGATTAGCTAAGTGCATCATACACCTTAACTTGGTAACATTGAATGAAAAGCTTATTGCTCATGAGGAATGGAAAAATCAGGATTTAGAACATGCTTGGACTACATTACCTGGCAATATGTGACTTGATCGTAGAAAGACTACATCTCTTGGAGGTAGACTAAACAATTCTTGACTGAAATCTGCCACTCTGCTTGTAAAAAGACAACCGACGCCAACGCAGCTGGAGACCCACTCAAAGTGGAAAATCCATTATGTGAGTTAACGCATTTTATTAAATCAACAGTGTTGAGAAAAGACTTTATATATATCCAGTCATATTATTCATCAGTTGATCAGTCGGTTGGTCAGGGCGAGCTAAAGAGCGGGAGGACTTATGTGGAGATGGAATACACGTTAGTCTTCACGGTAAGAGAGATATCTAAGACTAGTCGATTCGAGAGTAGGGAGAATACTTGAGAAAGAAGAATCTTCCTTCAGGCGGCGCAAATTGACAGAGCCTTGGGATATCAAAGACGTGCTGCAATTGTGATTTTGAGGGATACCTCGCCGGTCAGCAACTTCATCCCACATCCCGTCCATTCAGAGGAATGATCGCCTGTCTGGATCTCAGCTGGTTGAAACTCGCAGACATGAATCCATGAACCGCGTGTCTTTAGGTCAACCATGGTACGAAGTGGCCTTTAGCACGTCTCGTATCCTGGAAATTAACCCAACTTCGAGCCGGCCCAAGCACAAGACAAGGCCTTTGTTGGCTTATGTAACCATTCTCGAGGCGGTGGCTATTGTTAGATTGCAAGGATTCATTCACTACCTATTACACGCTACTACACGCGTATCCAGGAACCCTTGCTGACTAAATTCCCCTGCAGGCGGAGTACCTCCAGCGGAGTGGAAATGTCCAAGGACTGGCGTATGCCCCGCGATTTAGACTAAGGTCATTTCCTCGATATCTCCAGCTTCTGCTTCTCTAGTGAAAGTCAGTGGAAAGAAGACGAGAATAGGAAGCCACGAGTCTTTGAATCCCATCACGTTGCAGTACCGAGTGGAATGAGTGCTGTAGGGTATCATTCCTATTTATTAATCAGAGGACACAGACATCACGAATGAAGCTGAGCCAAGAGACACGACCCGAACCATCCTGTATATCATTTGAGTACCAAAGAAGTATTTATAAAGACTGAGCTCAGGATTAGTCAGGAAATCACCGAACAATCAATTTTTGTTCGTCCACTCAGTTCTGCTGATGTGACAGAATTGAGATCTTGCTCTTACAAATTTGTTAATTGCCACGTGGCATCAGCCGTAAGCTGAGTTTTAACTATAAACCATACCTCCAGTATTGCAAACGTTGGGTTAATCAAAATGTCCTAGACTTGGAGAAGGCTATTCAAGCATTGAAGCCGCTCTTCCGGTTACTCCATCACAAAAAAGGTATACAGCCGCTGGCTACATCAACAGGGCTGTTACGGAGTCACACACACATACGTTTGGGAGATTTAAGAGTATAGGAACCTGAGATGAAGATTTTGCAACTATAGGCTGCTATCAAAATCGCGTCTCAGGAATATCAGACTCATCGGACCACCAAAGTCTGCTTACAAGCCGCCTGAAGGACTTTAGAAATCCCACAAATATTCACTGTGCTACTGGACCGAAGTATGCATACTTACAAGCATTGACGTGATTTCCACAAGACGATCGATCGCATTTAGACCTTCTAGTATGGAGATCGCACTGCAAGTAACGTTTCCTAGCTGTCCCTAGTTAAATCCCATACCCTTTTCCTTTAGCGTCTTTATGGCTTCTTCCTGTTTAGAAATGATATGTGTACCCGCAGTCAGACCAACGAGTCCTTCCATGTTGTACAGAGCTTCTAGTGGCACATCACGAACGCATACTTCGTGAGCATCATGTGTTCCTCCGCAAAAGACCTCGATAATGTTGCCATTGCCATATTCAGGGTCCTGGATGGCCTTGAAGGCGACATCGACCAGCTCGTCTACAGTCAGCATGAGATCGTCGGCCTGTACCCGCTCGCGGCTGTAAGGGGCGTGAAAGATCGGAGTCTAATCGATACAATCAAGTCAGTAGTTGTTCTTCAAAGTGAATACGTCGTGATGAATCCAAACGTACGTCAACCACACCAGGACAAATAGCCGAGTTACGGATTCCCGCAATCTCTTTCAATGGAGCCAGGGATCTGCAAATGCTGACAACTGCAGCTTTACTTGAGTAGTAGAATGGGGTTAGAAGTCCATGAATGTAGCCCGCCATGCTAGCAAGCCAAAGAATACTACCCTCTACACCTCGGTTCTCGGGACGTAGCCAGTACTCAACTGCAATTTGAGCCAGTCTAATCGGAGCAATTGTATTGACTGAATAGGTCTTGTAAATACCGACCTGAGCGTCGGCAGGGTCCTGAGAAAGGGGCGAGATGCCGGGAGGGTTCCAAAAGTCGCTGAAGGGAGGCTCATAGAGACCTGCACCATTCACGAGTAGGTTGACTCGTCCGAAGGTTTTGAGGCTTGTTTCCCATAGCGAATTGATCTGGGACCAGTCGCAAAGGTCTGTCTGGTGGAAGATGGCAGACGGGGCATTGGCTTCAACTGGAGGGTGGGGAAACCTTTTGAGTGTCTCCTCGGCCTCAGAACGTAGTTGTAGATCTGCGAAAATAACTGAGCAACCCGAGTCCAAAAGTCTCTGACTCAGCGCATGGCCGATGCCTGATCACCGTCAGCGGTTGGTTTTAAGACGAACAGTGAACGAACCCACCAGATCCAGCACCTGTCACGAGCGCTACCTTGCCATTAACCTCCCACTTAGACATTTGGTTCAAGGTTGTTCAAGGATTGGAAAACTGGGAAGTGAAAAGAGATGGTAAGCATCAAGGGTGAAATCAGTTGGTTCTTTGATCGCCTGTGGGCAAGGGGTTCTATTTAATTGGAAAGATAACATGTAAGGTTAATAAAGTGGATTTTATTTTACTTGCTATGTAGAAATCGGCACGCTGCTGCTGAAGTGGCTAATTATATTTGCATTAGATGTATTTAGCCCAGATGATATATGGTCATGCCAAGGGTGGGGCTGCTGTAGGACCCAATTTTAGTAAGGTCATATTACCAACATTACAACCTAAACGGTGAAGAAGGATGCGCTCCCTTACTTATCAGATCATGGAACAACAGCAGAGATATCACTATTGGTCCAAGCAGTGCTACACAGCCTCTGCCCAAAAGCAGGAACATCTCCACAGTTATTGTTTCAAGCTTCCAAGAATTGTCACCATTGGTAAAAAGTGGGTAAAGACATGATTCGGTTTGCATGTTGCTGGTACCTGGACACAAGAAGTGAAGAACTAAAGAATAAAGGGGCCGAGCCTTCCGGTGCTACGTGAGACTTCAAACGACTAACTGATAGGTTTATCGTGACAGACTTCGGAGGTTGTAACAGTTGAGATATGCAGATGTGCATCTTTGGAGATCCGTAGTGTAAGATGTTTATGCTATATGGAGAGCATGCAGTGACAAAGCTTTCTAGTTAATTAGCCCATGTCATATACAGATCCCTGAAATTTATTCTAATGGAATCATGCAGTAATCAGATGGCTGTATCAAGGTCGAAGAAGCGTATGCTTATTACTCAAGGATAATTGTCGATCAAGTGAAAACTTCATCTCGGGTACCGGGAGGTTCTGGGCATCGTCAGCATTAGGTACCATTGGTCAGGGTATACCACTCTCTGAGCCGACATGTAAAAGTCCAACACCATCCTTGCAACCTCGAAGGCCATGAGGCTAAATAACAGAATGACCCCACTACAGTTTGACTTGCAGTTGTTCTACGATTGTTAATTCAGGCAAACGCCACGATGGATAATTCGCAAGAAGTATGGCACACCATCAATCCCGAAGGGTTGGCGAGAGCCCTTCTCGTTCTCACGATAGTTTTCACCATCATCACCGTGGTGATTCTCGTACTGCGTGCGTATATACGAATGACCTATAAGCTAAACGGCTTGGAAGATTACCTCATGTATCTTGGAGGAGTAAGTTTGACATCAGACAGCAAGCCTAAATCTTACTACTTCTCGAGAGATTCTAACACTATTTACGTTCAGGCAATCATCTTGGGACACAATTCTGCCGTTTTATATGGATGTTATACCGGAATTGGAACGCCTGATGCGAAAATGAACCTCCCCATCATGGTAGAAGGTGCAAAGGTCTGTTCACCTTTCCACGCATTGCTATACCTAACACAGAGCGCTTGGATGAATCTTTCGGTAGCTGACTCGTGGTTTCTTCCGTGTCGCAGATGGTCACCGTTTGGCAGCTACTTTACGTCACCGGATCGCCCCTTATCAAGATCAGCATTTGTGTCAACCTAATTCGAATCGCCACCCTCCGACGTTATACATATCCGCTCTATGCCGTCTCGGTTCTTGCTATCGCCATGACGATCATGGCATTCATCGCCGTGTTTGTCCAGTGCACCCCATTCCAGGCGTCCTGGACCGGCCAAGGAAAGTGTATCTCGACAGACGTTATCATCATCCCCACATACATCTTCTCAGCCGTAAACATTCTCGTTGATTGGGTCGTCGCTATCATGCCGGCGTTCATCTTGTGGAACCTTCAGCTTCGCAGGAAGTTGAAGTTGCTGTCGTTTGGTATCTTGGGTGTGGGTGTTATGTACGTACCCCTAATCTTGGTGTTGTTGTACCCGAGCTGTGATGAGAACATGCTTGTTGACTCTAGGTTACCAACCCAACAGAGCCTCGATAGCCACTATCGTCCGGATGGTATACATCTCAAACTACGCAGCGACAACCGACAAACTTTGTAAGCGCATACGGCATATTGATACGACTCTACGATGCATACTGACGCTTGGCGATCTCGCTATTTACAGATAAACTCAGCTTCGTCATTCTTTGGACGGTCGTTGAGTTGAGCTTGGGAATTATAGCCGGCTCTCTGCCTTCACTCCGCAAACTATTCAAAGGACTCTCGAAAGATCACAGCACTGGAGATAGCAGGTCACACCGGACAGGCCTTGTTACAATAGGGGGAAAATCTAATCGAAGCAGAGCACCACAGGGAGACATATACGACTGCGAAATGAATACGATTATAGGTACTGGGAAGGACGGTGGAAAAGATGGGAGTACAGACGGCGTAAATGATAGGGACGATGATAGCACACGCCGTATTATACATGTCACACGAGATATTAACCAAACCTATGAGTAATATATGATAGGAGGTATCATATGTATAACGCTTGACTGGTCGGTTAATAAGTATCTTAATAGATTGACTGAAGACTCAGAAGGTTACAAGGTAGAAGTTAGCGGAAGACTTGCTGAATAGGTGGGTTAGCGTGACGGTCGCTTCGACTTCAAGCGCGCTCAGTAACTGACTTTACTTGGAGCAGCGTCAGTTATTCAGCATGGCGCTAAGCTGCTAGCGATCGGACCTAGATAATTGGCGTGAGACCAGGAAATGGCCCCCTGAAAGATCCTTCACTAAGATAATCTCTTACACAAACCTTTCAATCTGGTTACAGTCTCTCATTAAATTGTCCAGGTACTGTAGGATATCCCTTTCATTTCCCTTGTAGTTTTGCCTATATCAAGCGACGTCATCGTGATATATTACGAGGACGATGCACATATATATCGTCTAATGCTTTGACCGCCCAAGTCACTCATGATCGCAATCTCACGTGAAATCTTATCCATCTCGTTGACAGAAGTGAAATCTGCTTCTCTGCGGTGTAAGAAGATACTAACGGCAAGATTGGCTTGGTAGTAACCCGCAAAGGTCAATTGCCCAGGGTGAGTTTGTGAAAAAGGCGCTCGCACCACACATTTCAGTGCTCTACCAGCCAGTGCATCAATATGCTCTCTTAATTGCTACTTAGTACGATTCTAAAGCACAAAGTGAAGGGTGTCAAAAGTGAAGGCATCTAGATGTGGGCCACAGGACTAAAGCTAGCATGACTTGGTGTTGCGGATCCGTGGATTCTCGATCACGTGACATATCACGTGGAATCTCTAGGTACAAACGCACATCGCCAGATCTCCATAAGCACTGCACTGAAGTGAACCTGATGCAGTAACTATAAACAACACAAATTCTTGTAGGTGAATGGAACAAGCCAACGTTTTGTCTCTGCGCGAAAAACTGCGGAGTTCAGATATGACCGGGCAATAAGGATCATCTAGCCACAGAAAACACAACAGGACGGCTTTTAACAGATGAAAGATTACTGAGTAATCTAACTTATGTTACTAAAAGTGAATCAGTTATATAACTGTATTTTCTGTGTCAGCTAATAAATTATATCAACGCGACTTTTTCTTGAATCTGTGAGCTAACCGGCTCTGTGTGAAACTTTGCAGGTGGGGGCTTATGTAATATTACGCTATACAGCATCCGTCTTTATCAACCCAGTCGGAACTGAATTTGATCATCTCACTTCTCTTTTTATAAATAATATAGCCCGTGACACCCCTCTTTTATAAATTCTAGCTTCCGTCTACCTCAATGGCTCAACCGAACATAGGACCCGAGCTGAATTTAGTGCTTGATAAGTTCGGGCAAGAACTAGTGACTATATTCACACAGATAAGCGTTTGCTATGCGCTACCCGACAGCCATCCAACTGGCAATATCTTGAATACCTTAAGCAGAGGCCTCCATCAACTGGCTCTCTCTTTTCCATGGGTGGCAGGCCAGATCGTGTGTCAGGATGCATCCCTGGATAATACAGGTATCTACAAAATTATGCCACTAGAGAGTGTACCTCGACTGTTCATGAAGGATCTGAGGAACGACCCAACGGTGCCATCGCTGGACGAACTCCGTCGATCAGGGTTTCCCATGCGATGTTTCGATGAAGATACAATTGCTCCCCGAAAGAGTAATTCTGGCACGCCTAGCGAAGCGTTAGCAGAAGTGTTCCAAGTTCAAGCCAATATCATTCAAGGTGGATTGATTTTGACTTTTCTGGGGCAGCACCAAGCCATGGACGGGGTTGGCCAGAACCAAATTATGAACTTGCTTTCAAAAGCTTGCAAAGGAGAAGCTTTCTCCCACGAGGAGTTGGCCATCGGGAATCAGGCTCGGGAGAGCATCATTCCACTTCTTGGCCCGTCTTGGGAACCAGGCCCAGAACTCGCCCACAATATTGTGAAGCATGATCTGCAGCAACCTGGTCCCGGGAGCAGCGAAGTCAAGATGCCCCACGATAAAGGGACTTGGCGCCACTTCGAATTCTCTCACACTGCGCTTACAATGCTCAAGTCGCGAGCCACTTCAACGCTGCCTGCGACTGCCACCTACATTTCTACAGATGACACAATCACTGCATTTGTTTGGCAGGCGATCATCCGGGCCCGAATCTCTCGTTCTAGTCTTACCACAGAGGCCAAAGTCGCACGCGCGGTCGACCTTAGACGATACCTCGACGTCCCAAGCACTTACCCAGGCTTTGTTCAAAGCATGACGTATCATAACCTGACGATGCATGAAGCTGCAAATAGCCCTCTTGGCGCTATTGCAGCGATGTTCCGCACAGAGTTAGATGCAAAAAGCTCAGACCTAGAGTACTACGGTCGGTCTCTAGCTACTTTGATAGATCGTACGCCAGATAAAACGCGCGTCAGTCTCCTCGCTGGATTCGATATGGCCAAAGATGTCATGGTCAACTCATGGGCCAACCAGAACTCCTACGAGCTGGATTTTGGCTTAGACTTAGGGGCTCCAGAGGCGGTGCGACGGCCTCGATTTGATGGTTTCCAAGGGCTAGTGTATTTGATGCCGCGAAAGAAGATGGCTGGTGTCGGAGTTGCGATCTGTCTTAGTGCTGATGACATGGACAGATTGACAAAAGATGAGGACTTTTGTTCCTTTGCGACATATGTTGGATAGTGCACATTCAACTAGTATCTAAGCTTAGATCTCAAGTAAACTGGGAAATGCTAGTCTGCATCAATGGTGCAAGTCACGAACTGGCGCTTGGGGGCAGCATTCAACTTGTTCGACACCCACGATTTTTCGCACGGACGAACGCATTGACTGTGCCTACCTTTAGAGCCTGATGGAAGACTTAGGCACCCAAGCGTCTTTAGTTTCTCGGGGTTCGTTTGTCTGTCAGTCCTCCATATATATATGAAGAACATGCAACTTTCGGATGCATCAAGCCCATCCGCTTTAATCCAACCTCTTGGAACCCTGATAATCCGGTCTGTCGAAATGTTCCAGTGTGCAGCGCGCGCGAGAAACTTGTTAAATGCACGTGTCTATCTGAAAGTCTGATAGCACCGGACCTGGACCCGGCCTTGAGTACCGGTTGGAGCGAGTCACTTGGTCGCCAGCGTAGGAGCATCAATTGTTAAGGCAAACGCGTCGCGTCTCTCTTCACTTGTCGTATCCACTTGCCCCGCTGGTGGCTGGGCATCTTCCATGTTTCGGACGTGTCAGCTCCAGCCAAGTTTTGCTTTTGCCAATCGGGGCCAGAGGAGCGTTGCCGTGGTGGTTGGTAAATGAATGCTGTACGGAGGACCGCAAGGACATAGAGCGCACTTCCACCACCAGCACTTCAATGGTAGTGGGCGCTAACAATCACTGAAACCTTCTCCCCATGGTACCTGTAGCTAAACCCCACCCCTCGTCGGTATGACTCAATGAACGTGACCATATAAGCCAGTGACATTGGGCATATATTCCAACAAATTTAAAATGCTTCAATCGGTCAAGCACTTATAGATAGATGTGTCTTCTTTTGGATCAATTCTGAACCTTTGAAGTTTGTGTGCAAGTTCGTAAGTCATCTGGCAGGTCTGACTAAAACTCAACAAGACTGTGACAAGATGGCGTCGGGATAGCGCCGGAACGACGTCTGGTAGCTAGCTGACTAGGGCAGTGCTCAACGGGCGACCATGAGAAGTCATAAATGCTCCATCGACTACTCAATTGACTTGAGTATATCCGTACATCCAGTAGGTGGGGTGACTCCACGCCAGGTTATTGTACTGGGGCCCTGTCCCTGCAGACTGCAGTGCCAAGCCTCTTGTTCCTAGCCGTGGCATCTGGCACTTCGACAGGGTGTGAGGGCCGCTCTTACCGAGCTCCAGCCGTTTCTATACTCTCTGAGCCTCTCACAAGTAGATCGGTGAATCTTGGAGTGCGCGCCAACTCTAATACATACGAATATTCCACGACTAATCTCCGAAGCGTTTTATCCGCACTTAGGGTGGTAAAGTCTAAGCCAACAGCAGTCAGTCGACGTACCAAATAGCTCAATGAAATGTCCTGTCCGACAAAGGCCTAGGACGTCCCAAATAAGAAAGATCAAGCGCTATTCTCCATAGGTAGGTGTTGTTCAAAGCCCGAAGCCCGCCCGCATAGCTAAGCCAGATTGATATCAGGATCAGCCTTCTAGACCAAGACTAGAGACCAAGACTAGAAGTCATTCTGGAGTATACTCCGCTGCGATCGGCAAACTCCAGATCGAGAATGCGGGGAGTCGCGATTTCGGACGCGGCGCCGATCGCCGTCAACGAGGATTTCGGCGCCGAGGTCCGCTTCATCACGGGAGTTGCAGTGTAAGTGCTTCTATGTGAAGAGTATTTATATCCCGCCTATTTCATGAGTCTTACCATGATAACGGTGCTGACTTAGCTGCTGAGTTCTCGAAGTCTGAATGATATCAAGCTTTGACAATGCTGAGTTCTTCTCTCATCACGACATTGGCAGCTTTTGCCGTGCCCGTCGCTTCTACAGAGGCACTTGTTAGAACCGCCAGTCCTGATGCCCCGATAGCCAAGCTCCAGAATGGTTCATACTACGGCATTCACAATTCCGCGTATAACCAAGACCTCTTCCTCGGCATACCTTATGCGCAGCCACCACTGAACAACCTGCGCTTCAGAAATCCCCACCATTTGAACTCAACTTGGAGTGGTCTTCGCAATGCAACCGACTATCAGTCAAAATGCTACCAATATAGCTATCCCTCTGGTCCACTGTCCGGTGGTTCAGACGACTGTCTCCATTTAAATGTTATTCGTCCAGCGAACGTACCGGATAAACTTCCCGTTCTGGTCTGGATACATGGCGGTGGACTAGTAGGAGGTTTCAGCGGAGACCCCTCCAGCAACCTCACCTTTCTCGTTGATGAGTCCGTCAAGTTCGACTCGCCCATCATCGGCGTTTCCATCAACTACCGCCTCGGAGCTTGGGGTTACCTGTGGAGCTCAGCAGTCAAGGCCGAGGGGGTAGGAAACAACGGGTTTCGAGACCAAAGGCTTGCTCTGCAGTGGATACAAGAGAATATTGCTGCATTCGGGGGCGATCCAGATAAGGTGACCATTTGGGGCCAGAGTGGAGGAGCCCGCAGTGTGGCATCTCAAGTGACGGCATTCGGCGGTCGAGATGACAAGTTGTTCAGAGCAGCTATTCTTGAAAGCGGTACAGGGTTTCATACGAGCTTTCGGGGAAAAGAGGTCGAAGGTGCACCAAGCTGGGACCAGGGATACAAGTCGCTGCTCAAGGAGACGAGTTGTGAATCGGCCAAGGATTCTCTTCAGTGTCTCCGCGAAGTGCCCTCATTGGAGCTTGCTGAAGTCATCGGCAACGTTTCGTTCCCGGTCTATCTTGACATCGTTGACGACGACTTCATCCAAGATGACCGTTCAGAGCTGATTCGGCAGGGAAAGTTTGTTCACGTACCGGTCATCAACGGTGTGGCATCCGACGACGGAGACTACTTTGCTCAAAAAGGGATCAACACGACAGAAGAGTGGGAGTCTTATCTTCGCAAAGAAGGAGCAAATAACCAGACAATCGAGGCGATATCAGCCCTCTATCCGGATATTCCTCGGGTTGGTCTTCCAGCTACCTTTGAGGGACGTCCGTCTGGCGAACTGGCATCGTATGGGGCCCAGTGGAAGCGTGCCGTGGCCTTTGGTGGTGATAGAGCCATGCATGCACCTAAACGAGCTTGGGTCAGGAAATGGGCCGAGACCAATCTTACTGCGTACAGTTATCGCTTCATCGTCGTCTCGGGAGATCGTAACCCAGTTCAAGGAGCTGGACATTCGGTCGACTTGCCGTTCATGTTCCGCAATACCGACCGTCTAGCACAGCTCAACACCACTGAGCCCAGATCTGGTTCATTCGACGACCTGGCTGTCTTGATATCGCGGATGTGGATCAGTTTTACGAGTAATCTGGATCCCAACTTTGATGGGATGCAAAGTGCGCGGTGGCCGTCTTACAAGTTGAAGGCGGAAGAGAATATGGTGTTTCACATTGACAACTCTTCACTGGCGCATGTTGAGGAAGATGCTTATCGGCTTGAACAGCTTGAGTATCTGGATCGGAAGTTGTGGAAGACTGAACTGCAGTCGGGACTTGATTAACGAAGTATATCGAGGACTTAGTGATGAATAAAGACACGAAAATAAATCTCATACCGACACCACCTCTCAAGGGCTCTTCGGTAATCTTGCAAATGACCTCCTGATACCTTTTACCCCCCAGTCTCTACCTGTACTACTCAGCTGCTGAATTCACCAAGACAGACACTCAATTGACTTGAACCACGCATACAACTCCTAGTTCAAAGTAGTGCCTCTCACCCGAACCTGACCGCGCACTTGGTAACACCTATCGACTAGCTCAAAACGAGAGCAGAATCGGTCATCGTTGCCAAAACGCATTCCGATTTTTCTCAGTAGAGTCGAAATTTCCCGAGAACTGACATTGTCATCTAGAAGAAGCTTGATCGTCTTTATGGATCCAAAATACCACAAGACATCAAGCTCTTCCAAGTCTTCCCACTTGTCAGCATTCATGATAGCTTGCTCGACATGTGAGAGCCGGTTGCCGTACGAACGTGCGCAAGCCGCGCTGCATCTCCATCATCAGCACACCAGTTCCACAGAGAGTCAGGAAGCCACAGATCATCCCGTTTCGGATTGAGATAGAATGACCAGTCAGATCGTTCCTGGTGCCTAAGGTGATAAAAGTTCTTGAGCGTGTGTTGACGCGATTCTGCACACACAGAAAGTGCAACTGGGTGCTGGTCCTCGTGGGCCATCTGCCAAAACAATACCCTCGGAGTTTCTGCTGCTTGAAACGCATCCTCCCTCTCAAGATCCTCGCTATCACTGGAAGCGAGAGAGAAATCATCGCCGTAGGCATCGTCGTTAATGTCATTGTTGAGATTCCCTCCGTAGTCGGGGTCTTCGGTCATGAAATCGTCGTCCCCGACGTCGCCCTCTCCACCATCATCGCTGTGTTCGGTGTAACCTTCATCAAGCCAGTTTCGAACAGTTCCTTGCAGCTGTAGCCTGGACAAATCACTGATGACATCCGACCCAATCTGCGGCAGCGACCGTATTTTAATGACACGAGGATCTGGCCAAGTTGCCTCCCAAATCTTCAAGCGAGCATTCGCGGGAAAGCTAGCAAACGTGAAGGGTCCCGGCTTGCGATTATCTTTCGGCATGCGATCCTTCCAGACTATGAGTTCAGATTCAAGCCCGGCCTCCTCTGCGGATGTTTTCTTTGATACCGAATTCATCATGTTTGCACGTCGAGCCGCAAGCTGGTCCGCAGTCATCGAGACCACGTTAGCGGCCCAGGTAGGAAGCCCAAGTCCGTCAAGCCCAGGCTCCACAGAGCCCAGTCGTCGTACTGTCGTCCTTGCAAATCCTTCGACAAGCCCGAAAACAGCATAAGCGAACCGCGCGTATAAGAACTCGAGGCTGGTACCCCCAAGAGGATGAATCATGCTGTTGTGGAAGATATTCGCAGGAACGTTAAGATCATTAGCTGCAGAGACGTAGTTCACCACAAGGCGATAGCCTTTAGATGTCATTTTTGGCACAAGAGCGAAGGCGCGACGATTGAAGTCTTCCGTGATATCAACCCGGAGATGACAGACATTTGCTGGATCCTCATAGTCGGACTGCTCGTTACCCAGGGCGAGATAATCGTTCATACGGTTTCGATGAAGCCAGGGGGATGATCCTTGACGGAGTAGAAGGGTCGGTTTTCCTTTGTTTCCGAAAACAAGGCATCTGCTGACCGTAGATCTGCTCTCCATCAACTCATCTCCAACGCAAAGCCATTGCGTTGGAAGACGCTTGTGTGGAAATTGCCAATCCTCAAAGTCGCAGATGACAGGAAACGGGTAGTTATCGCCCTGTTCTATGGAAATATTAGCAGAGTAAATAGCTTAGGGTAGAATGAAAAACACACGGCGAGGAACTTGCAAATAGTACTCGTCGTGGGTCAAGACACCCTCGGGGTCTATCGTTACAAGCTGTCTCCCGGCGGCGTCATAACTCAGATATATGCCTTGAGCATTTCCAGTAATAATTTGGCACGCCACAAGCAAGGTCTCATGGCTGATCCCATAGAGAGGATTGAAATCGCACAGGCCGCCCTTTGTAACCTTATCGAGACGGGGAAGTCGTAAAAGAGTGTTTTCGTGAACCGGATAGTGAGGATGCCGAATAACCATAGGAGGGGCCCGGCACTGTATCGCAGTGCTGGTCGAACCATACGGACCTCCGATCTCTACGTTAGGCATGGTTTTGCAGCAGAATTGATTCAATAAGATGATGAGGGAATTTTCCTTCGGGGGAGAATCGATTCGCTTTTTGTACTTTTTACTCGACCCGGCAGTCTGGTTCACCCTAATTTAAAACCAACAATAGACGACCAACAACGTATACAACCAACAAGGTATAACACTATCGACTCAAATCTGATAACAATGTGTTTTAATCCTCCGAGCTACTATAACTCCATTGATTTTCACAACCATTCATCTCGTTTTACTTTCCTGCTGAGTATTTTACTCTGCGCCCAGCCTATTGATGATGACCCATGGAAACACCAGTATGACCAACCAGCAAGAGATGAATGACGAGCAGTTCCTGGATGTCCCGCTTTCCTAAAGCTGGTATGACGTAGAGCGGTTTAGGACCGCCATCAACCACGGCAGTTAAATGTTGATGCCACCCTGTACCTACAACAGAGGGCTGATCACATTTTAGCTGGCCGCAACTCTTTCTGGACTCCACAACACGACAATAAATCTGCAATATGAAAGGTTATCGATTAATTTTCCGGTGGCCTTAATATAGATAACAGTGAAAAGATTAAACAGGTTCTTTAGTTTCAGACCCCTGACGAAACTTGTTCTGTGTGCCTCTGAAGTCAAGTGTGAGGCTCTGGGCTTATGGTCCACAAATGAGCGGCCTGTCATGAGACTCTCTCCAGCGTCATGTAGGCTCACGGCTCCCCTGGATCTTAGCTAGTGCGTCCTTATCAACCTTGAAAACATGTTCATCTATTGAAACTGCGCTCAAGTCATGGATGCCCGAAGTTTCCCTGAATATATTCATAGAATTAACAATCATCTTATGTCTAGCTTTAACTTAGAAACCATTTCAACTTTCACGTCGCACACGTTCACATTCATGGTCCTCATTTCTCCAATCCGAGCTGCATCAGCGGAGTTGATTGAGTAGGCGATGTAGCAATTAAGGTGCTTAGTATTCCTTCTAGCATCTTGTGATACTTCATTGCATATTTAATCTCAGTCGACCCGCCAAGAACATCGGTCAAGAATACCTTGACAATCGAAAGGTGGTACAACATAACGGGTATCCAGAAAGATACTCATCACATACGGGCACATGGTTAGGACTAGAATCAATTAAAGTAGGGCGTCAAGAATTATTATCACTAGTACAGGGATGACATAGACATCATATATGGCACTGATTATAGACTATGTTTTAGACGTTGAAATTAATAAATCTCAACTTCTAGCGGCTTAAAATCAGCTATCTGTGCCTTGATACAGTCTCCTTTCCTGAGCCATCTGTTCTGGTGTAAGGCAGCAGATCCTCCAGGGGTACCAGTCATAATCATATCTCCCGGTTCAAGTGGTAAAACCTGACTGATCTCTGCCACGCATTCTTCCGGACGTCGTATCATATCGCTAGTACTGCCATCCATCATTAATTCACCATTAAGCCACAGTTTAATGGGTGCATCGTCTAGGCTTCCAATACATTCTTTTGGCCAAAAGATGGGTCCGCAAGGTTTCATTCCTGGCTGTGCCTTGCCTCGGATGATGTCGACTAATGCGAAAGGACCTGTTTTGAACAGATCGCGACAGCTGAGATCGAGACCTATCATGTAGCCAGCTATCGCATTGTAAGCCTGCTCGTCGGTGGCATCTTTAATGCTCTTTCCCATGACAACTGTCAGTTCGCATTCCCAATCGAATTGCTTAGTCCCACGTGGCACGGGGACTGTTCGCCCAGGCCCCACGATGGAAGTGGTAGGAGGGCAACTGAAAAATGGTTCGGGATCCCACTTTTCAACTGGCAAATTCATCTCCTTCAGATGATCCGCGTAGTTGGCTCCCACGGCAAGTAGCTTATTGGGGTAGCGCACAGGAGCATCGAATTTGGTTTCTTCGAGGCCAATTCGTGAATAATTGCCCTCCTTCTCGTTCTGGGTGCCGATGGATGAGGCTAGCTGTTGCAGCGTACTGTAACAGCTGGTCCAGTCCTGGAGGAGGTTCATCATGCTACGATCTTGGAAGGATGGATGAATAGCTGATAACGGGTAAGCCCAATCCTCAAGGACCATCGCAACTTCAAGGGCGTTGTGTGCATTGCGTATTGTGGCGAGACCAAAAGGAACCATTTTGAAGGATGCTGAATATCAATGGTCTGTGGGAGAGAAAACTGATGTTCCCACTATGAGATGGGATACACAAGAATACAGAACAAGTCTTATCCTAAGTTCAGTTTCGAAGTGAAGCTGGATGTATCTTTTATGTTTGAGGCCCAGCGATGGTCTATTCTATATTTCCAAGTCAACGATCAACCCTTCAGTGGCAACCTCAAACCTAACGATCTAGTCAATATCGATACTTTACGTCCTAAAATCAGAGCATACCGTTGTGATTCGTAGTTACTTTAATTTGGTTGCATCCGGAGAGGACGGATGCAACGTCACAGCGACTGTTAATCCTGGAAATCGGAAGGACTCGGTTCAGCCGACGGCGACAGCGGCGAGAACTTAACCACTGTTGCCTTAATGTTATATGCATCATCGGTATTTGGTCATGGAGATATCCAAAAGTAGATAGCCACGGAAGATCCTGGCTCGCTCCCACAGGGAACGCGCTCTTTCTTGCCCGTTGATCAGGGTTCCTGCATGCACCGTATGGACCAAAATGAAGCTTTATCACCGTCTTTTACCGTTTTCGATTAAAGGAAGTCTTGCCTCGCGGATGCAAGACCCTTCTAGGTCTAGTTCTTACTCATGTAAATAGCCGAAAGATACGAATGTACGATTTGTCGGAACTTTGTTCAATATACCAATTATGAAACGTACGACAATGACGTTCGGTACCAGGGTCACCTCGTAAGCCCGATATCAATTTCGCCGTATCGCGGCAGCAAAGCTCTTTTAGGTCTAATGTGTGAAAAGAATGTTTGGATGTGGAGGTTACATGAAAGGGCTAGACTAGTACACTAGCCACAGGTCCTGTTCGTTGGCCAGTCTCGAGAATAGACTCTGAAGGCACTTCATAGGCGGAGACAGCGAATCAGGATCGATATTAGTATTTCATTGTGGCAAATGTACGAGCGGAAACGCGGAAGTTGCTCTTTATTTCTCCTGTGACCTGTAACTTATACCACGTGAAGACAACCCCTCATTATGAGTTTCTGGAGGATGCCGCCGTCTTTAATTTAGTGGCTGCACTAATTGCAAGGTATTAGGTCACAGGAGCAGATCTCCAGTTGGGTGCAAAGTGATACTCAATATCAGGGCAACAGCTTACATACCCAGCCAAGCCGAGCATTTTAGGCAGTTGGGTGGCCTGACGGCCAAATTGTGGGATTGAGCATGTACTTGAGCGTGTACTGCAAACCCGTTAGTTTGAGAGAACAGAAGCAGTGGTGAACATCACATCAGGAACGGCACGATTTTACGGTAGTTCGCAGGGAAACTTGGTGTGGCTCAACAGGGCGGCATATTAATCAAATCAAATAATTATGGAAAAGAAGCTTGAAGCCGTCATATACAGGTATGTCTTGTTAACCTGCCAGAGAGTGGTGTAGATTGAGAACTGATGCTCGTGTAGCGGGTAAAGCTAGGCGATGACTCCAAGCACCTTCTCCGCATTGTAGGTATACAACCACTTCGCACCGCCTTCAGCACCCATGCACTTGAAAGAAGCCCAAATGATCCATTCTTTAGCAGCCTGTTCGTATGCATGCGGGCTACTCTTGCGTAAAGTTCCATTCTTGGAAGTGAAATCTAAAACTTTGACGATGCGATCCTGGCGGTGCCGCTCCCACTTTGCGAGAAGATCGCCCGCAAGCAACGTATGGTTGCCTTCAGGATGGGCGAGGTGGAGGTCACGTAGGCGTCCCAGCACGTAAGAGAGTGTTTCAGCATCCTCGAAGGCCATAGCTGCCCCTTGCCCGCCGGTTGGCGGGATCGCATGTGCTGCATCACCGATCACGACCACTCGCTGAGCAGTAGATCTCCAGGTGTGAAGAGTCGGAACCGAGAAGAACCTGCACATAGGTGAGTCAAGCGTTGCTTGAAAAGGGCTTTTTCCAGGTGAGGGTATGTACGGCCAGCTGGTCAATGTATATATATATATAGGATCCTTACT
>JABEXW010000113.1:0-181957 GCA_013266185.1 Fusarium sarcochroum | reverse complement strand
ATATTACTAGTTCGCGGCTTATTCTAATAGTTATAGTTATCTTCTTAGTAAAAGTAACTCTAAGACTCTTAATTATTAAACTATCGGTAGGGTCTTTAAAGGTAGTTTTTATTAATAATGCTTATGTCTTGTTCCTTCTAGCTAATATAGCCTGATTTCCCCTTTTTTAACCTTATTAGACTGGGCTATCCCTCTTTGAGACTGGCCTTAGTTATGTGATCTAGTCTGGGTCCTTCCGAGGCTTGTTCCTTCTGAACGCACCTCGACGGTGGGTTCAACAACTCTCGGCCAAGCAGAATGAGAAGAGCTGGCGGTGATGCCTGCGAGGCGCCGAACAGAGTGGATTTTGCAAGAGTTTTTCCTTCACGCTTGGCAAGTTTGCTTCTTTTTGCAGTGGATCTACGGTGAGCGGTGAGATTTACACCGAGATGAAGGGTCCATTTGATGTCAACTGCCGGAGCAAAATGTCATTGCACGAGTCGTTTGCTTCGGAAGTCGGAGCAATGAGGTTCTTTTGTCAGCTAGAGTTGTGCACAGTATGCATCTGGCATAGCATTGCTCTTGGCTGGACATGGATTGATATTGGTTACACAGCACTGCATTGTGCACCACTTTTATGTCTTTGGTGAAAATGCATGTATGCATGATTGAGTACCTTGCATGAGACTGTCGGATGTATTTCGTGGTGCGCCCATCTAAGTCCCAGAATGCTACTTGCTATGCAAGCGCTTGTGCATCAGTGAATCACTACACGTGGGTAGCAACAGTAGGTATTAAAAACATGAAGCCATTACGTACTGCGAGTATGATCCAAAAGGCAACCCCTTGTGATTTTTCATTCCTAAATGTAGTGGACAACTCATAAAAACAGCTCTCTAGGCGGCGTTGTCGAGTCCAGATCTGCTGGCTGCTACCCTGTAGACATCGATTCTCAAGAACCGTCATTACCCTGCGATTCAGTGCGATTAACCGGGTAGCCATCTTGTAGTATACCATTGAATTCATTCAAAGAATGCGTTTCGAACCCCAAGTGTATGCGATTAACTCATTTCGAGTTGCTGAGTACTATCTTGTACTCTTGGCACCGTACTAAACATGACCCATCCATCCATCTATCAACAACTTCAATATCAACATCCATTCATTACTGCCCCTTCCACAGCATCACGTTACAAACTAGAATCCTTAGCATCTCCATACAAAGCCTCCCTCTCAACCCACCCCCTAACCTCCTCTCCAACTAACCCTTCCAAACTGCCCTGGCCACTCTTAATAATCTCTCTCACCCTGGAACTACTCACGCCCTCATCACCCTCCCTCCCCTGCACCATCTCAACCCTTTCAACCCAACTCTCATCACCTCCAACACCCCTGACCTTCTCCGGCGTCAACCAACCCCTCTGTTCCTCGACCCCTCCCCACGTCTCATCCGGCCTCGCAGTAACCCTCACCTTGGCGCCTTTAAAGAACGGTCCCAGAGCGCTTCGGATACCCTCGCTGTAGTACTTTGGGTTAAAAATGCGCACTATCGTGTCGAAACCTGCGAGGAACGTCTGCGTCGGCTGTTGCCCATCCTCACTGGCGTAGAAACCTGACTCGACTATGGCATTCGCCTTGTCGTGAAAGAAAGGCATCGTAGTAACCGCCACATCAATCTCCAGTCCCTCATCGAGCAATTCCCTCCCCATAGCCTCCATCATGCACAGCCTGATAGGAAAGCTCGCCGGCTTCGGCGCCTTATCAGCATTGTTGACCGAAAGAAGCAGCATTAGTCTCTTCTGCTCCTGCTGACCACCCAGAGCAGAACGAGCCATGCTCTCGTGCGCTAGTGTCGGAGGATTGAAGCTCGAATCCAGGACTACAAGGTCCCGGACTGGGCGGACGGGTTGGCGCGGCGCGGGGGCATTGGAAGTGTGGGGTAGAGTGCAGAGGATGCGGAAGGCGTCTGATGAGGACTGGAAGGATGTTAGAGCGCGTGAGAATGACGAGACGAGGGATCTGGGGTCTATTGAAGGCATGTTGGATGGTGGTGAGTCTTGTGTACTCATGGTGTTGTGTTGATGTTACATGCGTATGAATGAATGCGATGAGGGGCATTTGACAAGGGGGAGTACAGGAACCAAATCGTCACCTAAACATGCCTTCTATGGCATAGGCTATCCTAAGGTCATAAAAAGCTTTTCAAGACATGGTACGTGTCTTGGGTAATTTTATGACAAGATTCACGAGAACATATTGCCTGACCGGAACACAACTTTCAATTATACCTATCTCAATTGTATACGTCCGTTCAGAAATGAAACAAGGTCTAAGACCCGATAATAACCCAAACTCCTCTAGACACCATGCAGGTCACGCCTACTACCTTATACATTACATTTACTCAGCGCTCTGTCCATCCATGACACCTCTCGAGAACCAATCTGCCAATGTGCTGAACCGATCGTCGCTGTTCTCCAAATCGCCCTTGAACAGCTCGTGCTTGCCTGCCCTCTCCCGTTGCCCCTCGCGCATCTTGCGAATCATGTCATTCTCCGATGCACACTTGGGACACTCCACCTCACCCTCGTTGCCACTGTTTCGCACGCAACGCTGATGGAAGCTATGCTTGCAGAGGAAGTGAACCGCTGGCAAGTCTAGTCGTTGACTGCAGTCGGAGCACCACGTTGCCTGGAACACGGCTGGTTTGGAGCCCAAGTCTGCCAACTCCTCACGACGCTTCTCCGTATCTCCACGAAGAGTGCTGATTCGGTTTCGGTTAGAAGCGATTTCCTTACGCTCTCTCGTGATCGTCTCGTGGAGGTATGGCTTGATCATACCCATGGTAGCCACGCCACTTCCTGAAGACTGACCAACAAGCGTCTGGATAACTTGCAAAGGCGCCATGAGTCCATCCTTGTCGATCTTGTTCAGCACATTGGCCAACTCATCAGGCCCAGCTTCTTCTAGCACCCGCGGGTCTGAAGTGAGATATGCCAGTGCAGCTGGATACAGTTGTGGCTCTTCAGGACCATATTTTCTGAGAGCTTTCATAGCACCTCGAGTGTCCTTGGCCGATGTGTAAGACCTGAATATGTCAGAGAGGAGCCCAGCCTGCTCCTTGACAAGGACTGTTCCGTCTTGGAAATCCGAGAGATGCGAGAGCAGCAACACATTTGAGCTTTCCATCGGCACGTGCTCGCCCTCAATGAGCTTCTTCGCCTTTGCCTCCCATTCCTCCTTATGGTGCTGTCCCTTCTTCTCGCTCGCCTTGTACAAGTACATCTCGAATAGAGTAGTGTATAAGTCCGTCCGGTCGCTCGACTTGAGGTCCTTCTCTTCTAGGCATGCCTCGAGGAAAACGATAAACTCATCGGGATGGTCGATAAAAGATGAGAATGCGGTTCGTGGGGGAGGAGGGGTATACTTTGGTGCAGGAATGTCATCGTTATCGACGATGATATTGCCCTCGCTCACTACAGCCCTTGCATTCCCAACCGTGCCAGGAGATGCGACTGAAGAGGTGTTCATATAGGGCAATGGAAGAAGATTTGAGAGATTTTGAACAGCGCTGGCTGCTCCGGCTGCAAAACCACCGCTCGCAGGTGTGTCGACCTCATTCTGGACTGTTAGTGTGCGTCGGGGCCTGTAGTTGCCTGTATAATAGTCCACGAATAGCTTTGTGGCATCTTGAGGGCAATTCTCGATGAGTACTCGGGCGTACTTTTGCAAACAAGGATACGCCTGGACATGTCAGCAGATATTCCATTTGAGAAAGGAATCAAAACGCACAATATCAGGGTCTTGGCGCCAAATGTAATCAAGCGCTTCGCTGTAGTTCTTGGAGTCCTCTATCAAGATATCCACCACGAGATCGGTCTCGCCATGCTTCTTGGCAAGGTATGCAGCCTGCTCGTAATATCCACCTTGACGGCACATAGCAATCGCTGTATCAAGATCAAATTTGAGGTCGCCGGGAGACTTGATAAACTTTTCAAGCTTGTTGATGTCTTTGAGCTTTGCATAACAGTTGAGGAGAAGGGTAGTATGGTCAGCAGTCGCTTTCCGGTGCTCATGAAGTTGCTCCAAGTATTGGATGAGGTTTTGGATGCGTTGCGTATCAAGGTACTGACAATGTTAGTCTTGATCATGCATGAGGACAATCTACTTACCTTGCGAATGACTTGTGAAGGCTCTGTCGTATCGATCGCTCGAATGTATTGAACCATAGCACCATCATAGTCGGCTTTTTGGTATAAATGATCGCCGAAGCGGCGGTAGATGAGACTTTGCTGCTCGTTATCCATTCCCGACTTTTGCGCCAACTCAATAGCCAAGGGGAACATGTTCCTCTGATACAACATTTCCAGGCGCTGCTGTAAGCTCTTCTCATGGTAACGGTAGATCTGACAAGATTAATAAGATGAAATCAACTGTTGGAGAATTAACATACCTTGCCATCTTGAAGGATTGTGTAAAAATCGTCCCAAATATCAACAAAGTGTCCCACAGGCGACATCAATGTCTCCGTATGGCCAATAACACGGAGTTCCATGTCAAGAAGCACAAAAGACGATGCATTGAACAGAGAATTAGTAGTAGTGCTACCAAAGCGTCGCCTCATAGCTTCCGAATCTTTCGCAGTGCTGCTTGCTGGTGGGCACGCAAGCGCCACGTACTCGTGGTAGACATCGATCTTGCTCTTGGGCGATTCGTATGCCTTGGGTGGCCCCCGACCATCCATTGTGTAGGTATAAATGGCATCGTCACGCGCAATGATGACACCGTCTGTATTTTGATCACGCGTCATGCAACCCACTGCGCATCCAGAATCCTCAACGGTTTTAGGCGGCAATCCGTGGCCTTTCTTGGACAGACCCAGCTTCAGTATTCGTGAGGTTGTGGAAACGAACAAAGTGGTAAGCTTTTGTACTGAGTCCCATGCAAGCTCAACGCCGGTGACTGGCTCTTCTGATTCGAAAACGATGCGCTGCTTTGTGCCGAGATCGTGGACTAGCTCGCCTCGGATTACCGTGACTGCGCCGTTGGTAAATCCCACGGCAATCTGTGTGAGGTCTTCTGTAGCTGCGAAAGCCGATATCTTCAACACATTAGTTTAAATGGCGTATATGAGATCTGCTCGAGACTCACAGGAAATTGTCGTCGGTTGTTGCTGATCATCACCGTGCTCAGACATGTCGGTGTGTTCGTCTTCTTCACCAGCTTGTCGAGCGCCCACACCTTAAGAACAGGCTCACTACTCATATCCTCCTGTTTATACCATCAGTATACCCAGCATTTCAAATTGAAGATAATTGAGACCGTACCGCAACCGTCAACAAGAGACTCGTTCCCTCGACCTGGCGCATATGCGTGATGCTCCCAGCCTCGTAGGCCTGGAAGCGCTTGACGACCTTCCATGACTTGTTTATTATGCTGACATATCCATCGAATGATCCAAGAAAGAGGCTATCGGAGCCTGCGCAAACGCTCGAGATCTCGTTGCCCTCGAAGAGCTGTCGGGTTTCGTCGTCGGCGAGCGTGATTTGGGCGACGTCGAAGAAGTCAAACGACTTCCACTACAAGTCCATGTCAGTATATTCGTTCGTTACATACGCCCCGGTGGACAACAAAGCCCACGCGCGCACAACAGGAGGGTTATTCTTACTGAGATGGCCATCTTGATGCATGGGAATGTCTTGAATTGGAGAAGATGGACCGCGGCCGCGCGATGACGATGGTGGGACGCCCTGAAGCTGGGGAGCTACAGGAGCTTGCCTAGCGCCACAGTGGCTGCTACTCAGGCACCAAACATCAAAGACTCACTCACTCACTCACAATCATCATTCATGGAAACAATTCTCAGGGTATCATAGTATATTAAGGGGCCTCATTCCCTATACTGCCTATAGTAAGTATTGAACCAGAACTCTATGCGGAAATCAATCAAAAACACCAGACACGCTCCCATCCCAGCCAAACCCAACCAATCAACCCGATAACCGATATAACAAAAAAAGAAGCATCAATCATTCGCACGAAAGCATACGACATCTTCATCCCTCCTTAGTTCTAGACGCCGTGGGGGTAATTTCCCTTTCCCTTTCCTCTTTCTCATTCTCATTCTTCTCGTTGTATACCTCTCGTGGAGTAATTAAAGGGCTGCTCAGACCGCCAATGCTGCCACTCACGCTCTCGGCTCGCCCATGCCCCAGTAAACCGCTTCGAACACTTGCCGCATCTCCTTGCTTGGCATAATAACTGTTGCGATCACTGGAAATCGCAGGTCCAACTCCTGTAGCAGAGTAAATACTCGTGCGCTCAGCTCCTATGCGGGGGTTGCCATGAATGCCAGGCGTTGTGGGCATGCCCATTGGATCGATGTTTGCGCTCAAAACACTAAGCGGTAGACTCTCACGACTGCCACCCCAAAGTGATGAAGGAGCAAGAGCTCGCACGGACGCGTCTGTGTCAAGTGAACGTCGGCGACGGCGCTTGCTTGACGACGCTAGCGTAAGGATAGATGCATTGTCTGTCAATAGGTTGTTGGCGGTTGCAGAGGTGTAGGTAGTTGGGTTGCCGCTCGGAGCTAAGTGAGCTGGAATGGCGGATGCTGGTGTTCCCGATGTAGGAAACGGTTGGCTGAACTGGATAGACTGCGTGTTGCCTTGGTTCTGAGTAGCATGGTGATGAGCTTGCCCTGTACCGTTGGGCGCCATCGACTGAATCGTGGTTAAAGTTGTCGTCAAAGATCGCACAGATGGTGCCGGGCTTGAAAATGTACTGTCTCCCCCCCTTCTGGATTCAACTCCTCCGCCGACAGTACGACTCGTTCCAGCTAGAGAGCTCGCCCTGTGGCTAGGAGCCGTAATTGAGTGTGAGGCCTCATGATCCGTCAACACTGTCCCTGCCAAACTTCTTCCTCCAATTGTTGGCGGAGCCTGATTTTCTCGAGATGTTCGGGTGGAGCGGCTCACGCTGGTATTGCTTGTACCCGTTTGAGTGGTTGTGAAGGTGCAAGCACTTGTTCCGTTGTCCACACCATTGCCGACCTGACCAGATTCTGGATACGGGTTGTTCTTTTTGTGACTGCGTTTCTTGTGTCGTTTTTGTCGCTCGCCATCGGACGATTTGAAGTTGGTAAGTTTCTTTACCCATGTCGAAAAGGGTCTCCTGCGCTGACCTTGACGGTCTTGACGATGTTAGCATCTGTTGTTGTATGGTTGTGCGAAACATCGCAAAGTGGCGACATCGCCTGATCGCGAACATGACTCTAAGCAAGACACGAGTTCAAACACTCACCATGCTCTGGAGATAGCGAGTCGGTCGTCGCCATGAAATTCAGAAGAAACAGGTGGATAGATGCGAAGCGGTCGGGTCGATGCTACTAGGTAGCGTCGTTGGGCAGCAGATGGAGGTGGGGAGACAATGACAACAGAAAGGAAAGAAGCTCGCAAGGAGTAAGAACGAGAACGAGATTGATGAAACAATTTGTAATGAAAAGTTGAACAATGAAAGTCGTTAGTTAGGGGATGGGGCTAGAAAAGGACGTCGTCAGCAGGTTGAAGTGTATGGGCGGCAGGTCACAGTACGAAGCTGAATGCGGCGAAGCATGATGGAATATGGTATGGATGGGAGAATGGAGATCACGTGATGCGACTGGTCAATGACGAGACAAAGAGAATGCACGGGCGAATAATACTCCTATTTCTTTATTCTATGGCTTATCTGTACTGAAACAAGTAATCAGTGTCGTGGAGATTGCCTTTCATTCCTCTTCTTTACTCCTTAAGGAAATGTTCCGTTCAAGTCTCCTGTGGCTGCTATGGTTAATTGCCTGGGCTGAGGCTGTGTCTGACTCCCCCAATCCGAGGCGCTAAGGCGCATCGCTCTTGGCGCCACCTCCACTACGCGGACCCTGGATTTGGGGACGTTACCCACTGTGCCTTAATTAGATCATCCCGCCCGAAGACCAGGTGCCCCTAGCTCAGCTTCGCCTCGACGTCATTTCTCAGTTTGAACATTTTGCAGCTTCGACAACACCACGACCAACGACTGACATCCATTGTCCAAACAAGCATGATCCTTCTCAGAGTATGATCATCAGACAACTTCCTCAGGATGTCGTCGACAAGATCAAATCCTCCGTCAATATCACGTCCCTGAACGGGGTAGTCTGCGGTCTCGTCGCCAACTCATTAGATGCCGGAGCCTCCAAGATCAACATCTCCATCGACTACAGCAGGGGAAATTGTACCGTTGAGGATAACGGGTCCGGAATTCCACCTGAAGAGTTTAAAGATGGCGGGGGACTCGGCAAGCTCCACCGTGAGTGAAACGGCCGAGGCTTGACTTCCATGATTTCACTTACTTACGTTTCACTCTTAGATACATCCAAGTTCCCTTCGAGGTCGTCTGTTCACGGGAAACACGGCAATTTCCTAGCATCTCTTGCTACCTTTTCCTTACTGACCATCACCTCTCACCATCAAAGACATATCTCGCACAACTCCATTTCCATCCACAACTCTCAAGTTCTGTCTAGGCAGTTGCCCTCACCCCCTGAGTCACGACTTGTCAATTTCGATCATGGGACTCGCACAACGGTTCGCGATCTTTTTGGCACTATGCCAGTCAGAGTCAAGCAAAGAGCCTCACTAAGTGAAAGGCTCGCTCTTGACAAGGAGTGGTCAAAGTTGACTCGAGCAATCGTAGGCATGCTTCTCGCGTGGCCATCAGGTATCAGTGTATCACTCAAGAACACATCTACGCAGCGTGAGCTTCGGTTTCGGCCATCGGACAAAGCAGACATCACGTCCAGAACCTCGCGACTACTCACGCAAGCTGGCCTTACGGACTCGAGCGATGCCGACGCTTGGGTACCTATATCCGCATCATGCGGACCTGTTTCTGTCAAAGGGTGCATTTGCACGAACCCCATTGCGACTCGGCGATCTCAGTTTATCAGTCTGGGAATCCATCCAGTCATTAACGAATTCGGCACCGACGTTCTCTACGAAGAGATCAACAAGACCTTTGGCAACTCTAGCTTTGGTGTAATCGATGGCGACCAAGACTACCGTGGTAGCTCGCCAAAACTTGAAGAATTCACAGGCAAGGAATTGCGAAGCCGGAAAGGAATCGAGCGGTGGCCCATGTTCTATCTGAAAATCACAACCCCTGGCTTGGGCGGTATCGACAACCCAGATCGGCTTGATGGCCAGGGTCAGACTTTGTCTGCGATACTTGATCTATTGAAGGCTGCGTGCTATGCTTTCCTCAAGAAGCATCACTTCCGGCCACGAAAAGTACAACTAGCTCCAGATGAGTCATTATTCTCAACGTCAAGAACATTAGGCCGGTCAAAGAAGCTGTCTAAGAGGCAGCCGACCTCATCGCCGAACAGTTCAAGAGCTAGTCCTGCCTCTTCTGTTTCTAAGTCAGATTCTGCTGGAGCACGAATGGACAGCCCCTTTGAAGGCTGGCATCGGGTCAAAGTCGGAAGAGCTACACCACTCAGCGCCATCTCGAAGGCTGTAGATCTTCGCACAAAAGTGCGAGAAACATTACCTAGCCGTCTTGTTGGAGAAGGCGGAAAGCTGTTGCGCAAACCATTTGACGAGCCATCGCCTGAAATTGAAGACGGCCAAAGAGGCTTGCCTACACGTGGCACTGATCCAAATGTTGGCATCCACACTACCGATTCTGAAACAAGTGACGGTAATACAGATACTGGTACAACCATTCAAATTAGACAGAAACGAGACAAACAGCCTAGCAAATGGCTCCAAAGCGTTGTCGATTCGTGGGAGAATCCTGTCTTCCAACCTGTGCAATCCTCGATACCGTGCATCGATGGTTCTACTCCGGACCAAACACATAGCTGCGGCAGGGGCAGTCATGGTAATGGTAATATCGGATTCGACACCGGATCCATGGCTCTTAGTGGTAGAGTCTCACGTCAAGCACTTACTCAAGCTACTGTGATAGCGCAAGTTGACCGCAAATTCATTTTGGTCAAGCTACCGTTGGAAAATGCGACATCTGGGGGTTGCATGCGCGACAAGGAGAGCTCTGCTCTCGTCATGCTTGATCAGCACGCGGTTGATGAGCGGTGCCAACTCGAAGATCTCATGGCAGACTATTTCACCCACGATCCGTTAACGAACCAAATTTCAACCACCACAGAATCTCTTGAGCGGCCCATAATCTTTGAAGTCCCAAGAGAGGAATGGTCTCTCTTAGATCAGCATCGCGATTGTTTTGCTGCTTGGGGCATTGCATACCAGACACCTACCTCTCCACACCAAAACAAGATCGTTGTTACCGGCCTCCCACCAAGTATCATCGAGCGCTGCCGGCTAGAACCCCGATTACTTATCGAACTTCTCCGTATAGAAGTATGGCGCAGCATCGACAGCGGTATTCCACTTACGCGACCACCAACTTCCACCCCCGACAAGCCCTTGATATCACGTTTCAACGGCTGCCCAAGGGGTATTCTGGAGTTACTACACTCCAGAGCCTGTAGAAGTATGCGCATTCCTATCTTTCTACTCTTCTCTTGGCTGACTTACCGTCTCAGGTGCAATCATGTTCAACGACGTCCTTACGATTGAGCAGTGCGAGGGTCTCATCTCTCGCCTCTCACGATGCGCATTTCCTTTTCAGTGCGCACATGGTCGGCCCAGCATGGCGCCATTGATCGATTTAAGAAATGGGGCCACGTTTGGCGGATGGCGAGAGACGGAACGGCAGAAAAAGGTGTCATGGAAGAGCTGGACAGAGGCGTCATGATGGGAAAGGAGTTTGCTGATACCCTTCCTAGAGGTTTTACTTGCATATTGTACTTTCTGGCATGTTCATCATATAGAAGGCTCTCGGGGCATCAAACGTTACATTGTTCATTCTGAATTAAATCGCATAAAGCAAATATGCAAACCAACAGGGATATCTTTCTAGGTTTACAGCCATATTACAGACCTCGTCCAAGTATCCAGCAATGCAAATTACAAGAGGATCTATCCTCGACGCCACCACCATCCGTCGCAAGCCACCATGGCCAGCGCTATGCTGAATTTGCTCTCCAACGCCATTATTCTACATTCAACGCCTTATGTGCAGCAAAGGTTTGGGTCCTTTATAGAGCTCGTGATAAAGAGAAAGGGGTATGATTAGTATAGGGAAAGGTCGTGACTCATTTCGTCGCTTTTATCGCTCCATTTATGCGAATCGGGGAAGTTTAGGGAAATGCTAGGAAAGTAGCTTAGACGCTTGAGACTGTAGGGTTGAGCCTCTACGCAGGCGAGGGAGTCTCAGTCTCTGCAGGCGGAGGATTAGCTTCAGCTTCAGCCAAGTGACGATCAATGGCTCCGAGCTTGCGCTGCCTGGCTTCCTCTTCGTTCTCCTTGATCCAAATCTTGTTGTCATGATCCCAACGGTGTCTGTAAATTCTTAATTAGCATATGCACGTTTAATGCAGTGTGGATAACAACGTACCCTGCCCAACTCTCAGTGACCAGACTCTTGGTATCATACTCATCAACAAGGATCTTGTTGAAATTGAAAGGAATTCGAGCCTTCACGCCCTCGAATTCGGTGATGCGCATGGGCCACAGGTCCTGGCTCTTGTATCGATGCTTGTTCTTGCAGCTCCAGACACCCGGGCGATCGACCTCGCGCTCACGCAGACCAGTGATGTCAACGTACATGCCATTGTCCATGTCAATCCAACGGCCGTCGATGATGTTCCTTCCATCAGAACGGTCGATATCAACGTGATGTGGGTTGATATCGAGCAGGTACTTCTTGGAGACCAAGTTTCCAGCGGCAGGTTCTGTGTAGTTCCAGCTGTGTTCTGTGCGGTTGAGGTTGTCGCCTATCCACTGCAGTGTGTTGTTTGAGACCTGAACGTCAAGATCATAGTCCCAAGGCATGATCTGGCCGTTCCACCACCAACCAAGAAGTGTTCCATGAGCAATCCAGGTTTCGACGCCGTAGCTGTTCATGGTGAAGAGGTAACTTCGAATCAGATCTCGAAGAACGTAGCGGTGTTCCTCATATGAGACCTTGCTTTGGAAATACCGGCTATCATAGTGACCGAGTTCGATATTGCGACCGGCTTCGACGAAATATTTGGGCGTCTTTTCTACGCGCTTCTCAAGCGACGAGGTTTCTTCAACGGCTCGGGTTTCGCGGAATAGTGGAGGGAAGGCGAGAGCAGCGGCTGGTGCAGAGAACGAGGCAAGGCCCCAAAGGAGCAACGACTTTACTGAACGCATATCTGCTGTTGCGCGTCTGGGCCGTGGGAGGAAAAGAGGAGGACGGTAATTGTTGCCAGTCGAGGTAGATGCGCTCAGTCGTAGAGGGAGGGTTATGTAAAGGGAGGTCAACGGTTTAGGATCGTCTGGGATCGTCGCAAGGTTGTTCGCGATAAAGATACAAAAGAAGAATGCTTTAGGGGAATTGATATAAAGCAAAGTGTGCGAGAGAAGAGACGAATTTCACAAGGAGATGCGAGGATCACAGGGAACATTAACACATGATTAAAATGCGGAGGGCAGGGAAAGAAATAAAGTAAGAGGTGATGGGCAGTTGTTTCTCAAATGAATAACGGAAGATGTGGATTGGAAGGAACGTCCCGACAGGGGAAGGGTCGGCAGGTGGGCGGTGCCGCGACAGCTTCCAGGGGCGCAGAAAGAAGAGCACGCGCCTCCTTGCCCAGAGCGGGAATTGTTAGCGTACAAGTGCAACATAGAGGGCACTGTGTAAGACATGTGCTGTATCACTATCAATTGCCTCGCAAATAGCTACTCTTCAGTTGACAAATTGCTCTTCTCTGTAAGTTAATTGATTACATTTACTCAATCTGTACTAGACTTTGGTCTCTTACAGCTTATCGTGAACTTCATTCCTGTCCCGCCTCTTTAGAACGTTTGTTACTGGTCTAGAGCCTCGTTTCAACGCTTAAAGCCAGAGCCTATCCGTTTTCGAGGTATATACGTCAGCTCACGGCACCCAACATCCGAGTTTCCCATTGCTTTTGTTTTTTTCGCTCTCGTCGTCGTACGTACAGTACAGTGGAAACTCATCCCTTATCTTGGCTGTGTAATAATGCGCCTACGCCGAGAAATGCCAATGTTTACAGCAAATAGCCTTAGCGACTAGGAATACGCGGACACTCCAGATTAGTGGGCAACGCGGATGCGCTAGGCCCCGCGGAGGAAGCAGTCGTGTGCTGGCCCGGCCGTTGATCATTATGATGGGGTTGCCAAGCATTGATGAAATGAGGCCAAGCCTAGTATCTAACTGAATTTCTGCACAACAAACCAAGTTTTTGAAAGACCCAGAAATATGCGCAAAACAACATGTGGACATCATCAATCATTGACTTCTTCAAAGCCAATGCACGATAGAGTTCGAGATCGCAACCTCCGAAGAGTCAATTCTAAACATAAACCTCCGTTGCCCTACGGCTACGGCCTAGAGCAAGATGACACCTCCCGCATCGGTAGCCCCATCTGGCATGGTAAAAATGCGTCGTCATCAACTCTCCGATCGGTTTTAACTGGTGAGCGCCCGAGTCGCCGGTAACCGCTTAACCAGGGTCTGTCGGCACATGCCTGCAATGCGACCTTGCTCAATCTCTCATACGAAAAAGCATCAAAAACACCAAAAAGTGAAACCATGAGTTGTTCTCATGAGGCGACTCTCCCGCCGGGAATTGAACCCGGGTCTCAAGCGTGACAAGCTTGCATACTGACCACTATACTACGGAAGATGATGGTTGTTGAGCAACCATTGTAGCGGAGTTCGATGTCAGGTGACCTGCTAATATCCTATATACATGCTACTCAACAGCTGGTCCGTTGATTGATGGAACCCTTCGAGTATGAGCGCTGGTGTCGTACGCTTTTCTCAGCAGACGCATTTGGAAGAACTAGTCTAGATATGTTCAGGCTGGTCGAATTGGGTATGCTTCAAGTCCAATCATACTTTCACTTTCCCAATGAGCGGGTGGCTTGCAGTACCAGAGGAGTCGCCTCGTCGCCTCGTACAACCGCACTGTTTTAAGCGATGAGAGAGTCTGCTTATGAGATTATGAAATATAGTGAAAGTTGATACATGGGGAAATTTAAACTCTCGAACACAATAGATCATTGGACACCAGTAATCATTTCACCGGGGCCCAGCCAACACTTACACTTACACGACCACGGTACATGCACACTCTTCTTCAACCCTCGGTCCCTCCCGTCAGTCTACCCATCTGTGTAAGACGTTCCTGCTTACATTAAATACCCAGAATTAGTCGCAAGCCCTCTTTTATCTTTCATTATCTAAATTTATGGTAATATAGTAGAACCTTTATTTGGGTCTTACTAAAGTTTATACTACTATGATCTTTGCTAGGGCTGCTCTTACAATTGTGTTACGCGTAGGGGTATTAGTATGAAGTATCGCAGCTTCCTTCAACCAGCCCTCACTACAACAGGTTCAAACCTGTTAATCTTCCGTAGTATAGTGGTCAGTATGCAAGCTTGTCACGCTTGAGACCCGGGTTCAATTCCCGGCGGGAGAGATCCAGCCACCTGCGATACGCAGGCAAATCTTTTTGCATTCATCTGTTCTAGTCCAACCAGCATCTTGATGTTCTTCATTTTTGTGTCTTTCAAACAGTGAAATTCACAAGTCAGTTGTGGCAGTTGCATCTCTGAACGCATGGAAGGCGGCTTTCATTTACAGCAGGAGCTTGTGTTGGAAGGTCTGTCTACATATGTTCTACTCGAATGCTAGAACATCTCTCTTACATGTATGTATCCAGTCTTGTTACATAACTTCTTGACTATCATCATCGTCCGACTGAATTATCTGCAATGCCCGCATTCACACCCATAAATCCCCAAGGCAATCAGCGAGCCTCCAACACCAATGATCCCCAAGCCAGCGAGGTAGAGGCCGTGGAAACCATCGATGAATGGGAACCTTGCCCGAGCGAATACTACAAGGATATCGCCAAATACAATAGCTTCATTTCTTACTGGGACGCCCGGGCTCGGTATCTGCAAGATTCCCGAGAGCGATCCCGCGAAAAGGCCTTGTGGAATCATCTTGCTACTAGGTTTGATAAAAAGAAGAAGGCCCAGTACATCTGTAATATGCCGAGGTTGTTACAAGAAAGGGTATGCTAGGGCCATGTCGTCTTCTTATGTGTTGTTCGGGACCCCGAATACATCAAGACCTCGTCTATTGGGCGCTTTCTGCAGAAATTATTCCCAAATTCCAACATCACCAATCCTCTATACAATGAAGATGGAGCTGCTATCACTCTGAGTAACGAATCAAACTCCGAAAGCGCCGGAACCGATGCCGAAATCTTCAAGGTAGTTAGCGACGAAGAGACCGAGGC
This sequence comes from Fusarium sarcochroum, assembly GCA_013266185.1. Classification (NCBI taxonomy): domain Eukaryota; kingdom Fungi; phylum Ascomycota; class Sordariomycetes; order Hypocreales; family Nectriaceae; genus Fusarium; species Fusarium sarcochroum. The sequence continues at coordinate 166,569 of JABEXW010000113.1, read as the reverse complement.
CGAGGAAGAAGCCGAGGACGGACAGGGGGGCATGGCATAAGAATGAAAAGAACAGGAACACGGGAAGAGTATGGCTCGCAGAGTTGTTTTTGTCCTTGTGGAAAAGTCCCCAATATGAACCAACAGACACTCTAAGAAAACGTGGTTTAGAATCATAGCTTCATTCTTTGCGGATAGCTCGCTAGTTTATTCAAAAGGCCAGATACGTGGCTCCAAAATCCATCGCTGATAACCAACCGTGACCTCCTTGTATACACATCTTAGATATGCCACCTGTGACCAGGGTGTTTCCAGTCCAGGTTGGCAATCTCCTCGGGAGACAAGCCCGCCAACTCCTGTTCGACGTTCTTCTTGTCGCGCCGTTTGTTGTCCCACTTCATCCACAGGTATCCCGATATGCTGATGAGGAAGATGATGCATCCTGCGGCGCAGTTGAGGCCGTTGCCGATGGGGAAGTTGGGGGCGTCCTTGACGAGATAGGACCAAGTGGCGATGAGACCACCGATATTGCCAAACATGACCTATAGAATCGTGTGAGTGAGAGATTACAGGATTGTGCAGACTATAGAGACTTACGTTGAGACCAATGGCACTGCTTCGCGCAGTATCACTAACAACATTGGCACTGATGTGGGCGTTTGTCATGGTACCCAAGACCATGCAGGTACTAGCAATCATGAAGCAAGCACCATATCGAACCTCGGGAGTTTGAGAGCCCAGGAACATGGCGTAGCCGATAATGACGGTCGGGGCGGAGAGGATGATGAAGATCTGACGCCTATCGAGATACCAACTGAGAGCAGGGAAAGCAACGGCAAAGATGGCACCAACAGCATAGGGCGGGACACTGTGAAGCTGCTTCTGAACGGTGCTGTACTCGGGATAGATGGTACCGACGATGGTGGGGAGGAAGAAAGCAAGACCTTGGACGGTGATGTTGTTGAAGAGGAAGATCAAGGCAATCTGGAGAGTAACCGGGTTGGAGATACCACGCCAGAGCTTGATTCGGTCGATACCGTCGACGACTTCGGTTTGAGCAAGACGCTCGGACTTGACTCGGGCAATGCAGAGATCCTTCTCCTCCTGGCTGAGCCATTTGGCGGTCTCGGGTCGATCGGTGAGGGTAAAGTAAGCAAGGAGACTGAGGCCGACGGTGATGATACCCTCGATGGCAAAGATCATTCGCCAGTGGTGAAGACTGCCAAAGTGATCAAGTTTGAGGATAGCACTGGCCAACAGACCACCAAAAGCACCCGCCAGAGGGGCCATAACCATGTATAGGGACAAGCGAAAGGTCAACTCGGAGCGCTTATACCAACGTGACAGATAGTAAGCGATACCGGGCAACATGCCAGCCTCAAAGATACCGAGCAGGAAACGGACACCGCAGATAGCGGCCTGGGACTGAACGAAGGCGGTGGCGATACTGGTGACACCGAATAACAGGGACGTAGTAGGGAGGAACCATCCGGGGCCCATCCACTTGCAGCTGACGGTAGCGGGGATCTCGAAGATGATGTATGAGATGTAGAAGACGGAGAGAATCTTGTTGTAGTCGTAGCCAACAAGCCCGAGGTCGGCTTCCATTCCGGCGATACGAGCATTACCTGCGGGTTGTTAGATGGAGGAGAGTGAAAGACTTGAGATCGACTTACCGATGTTTGCACGGTCGATGAAGCAGAAGAGATAAAGAACTGCTACAGTTGGGACGGTGTACAAGTCGAGTTTCCATCGTAATCGGCGTTCAGCAGCTGGGTCGAACTGGACGAGAGAGTTGCCATAACTAATAAAGGTTAGTATGAGATTGACATGAATAAGGTGAGTAAACTCACGCATCGGTGGCAAAGCGACCGTGGCCAGCGGCATCACTGACGGTGCCACGAGCAGCATCTTTCATCTCAGACTGCTCATCGAAACCCTTCTCCTGATCCCTATCGGAGGTAGCCATAATGATGGTTATCACAGAGAAGTATCAAGACAGAATATGAGAAAAATTAAAGCTCAGTGATGAAAAAGGGAGGAGATTTCCAAGCTCCAAAAAGCTCTGTGGTTATCGACTGCAGATCAAAATGGGGGAGAAGGGGCAGGGTCCTTGATATAACAAGTTCCAACCACTACCAAAGCAGGATAACACCTCGGGCTACCGTGTCGGGACAAGATCCTAGTCGGAATTCCCGAGATAAAGTGTGTCTTGTTGCTTGTTTCCCCTCACGGAGCTTTGCTAGAGTGAGTTGTGGTTGCAACTCAACCCCATCACAAAGTTTTGCCATTTGCCTAGTTCTCGCTTGGTCTAGTCTGGACAAGGGTGTGTGAGGGCTTCCCCCGCAGATTCGATCTCTTGCCGAGAGCTCCATCGAGTGGCTCTTCTTTCATCCGCGATCCCTGTCCTTGTATATCTGTGCTGGATAAGGACTTGGAGGATTCACTGACATGGGTGTAGATTGGTTGATTCGGAGAAATGGACGTCTATGAGGTCAGAGTCTGTTCCTTCTGCTGTCGTTGTCAGTTTCTATCACATTACAGTCTGGACAATGACACTTGTCTACAGTATCGAGGCAAGTCTCGTTAAACCAAGGTTAACTTGCCCCATAGTTTAGTCCGCGGATGTAGCGTCCGATGCGGGGAAATTGTGGCCAAAGCGACTTGTAACGGAGCGTTGTTTTGGAGATGGGACTTTGAATGGATGATAGATGATGATGGCATCAAGAAGTACAGGTACGTACTCCACGTGGGTTAAGCTGCACACATGGAAGACGCTGTCCAACCAAATCTAAGTTACTGTACCTATTCGGAAAGGATAAAACATGTCTCCAATTGTGGCTAATATTATTTCCACTGACAGCTCCAAACATACGATGTTGACAGGCTTTCCCCAGGTTTTATCTTCCGTTCCCTCTCACCCCTGATCTTGTCTCTTATCCATAAAACAGACTTGAATTAGCAATCGATTAAATTGCTCCATATACCCCAGATTTCTGGGGTATTTTCCCGACCTTGAATGGTCGAGGCCCGGGCTGGTTGCGGAGGCGGAGGGTCATCGTGGTCCGTGCCAAGAAACGGTCGGCAGTTGGAGTCGGCAACAGGAAATTTGGAGCAATACTCACTTAACTCACCTACAATACTACACTAGTATACCAAGACTACATATTAATTGTCAAATGCGATAGTGGTTGTGCAGTGGCGAGTTATATCATGACATTCTCCTATCAAACTCTATGCCACTTCATCATAATTATACACACTTCGGCTGTTAATATCGGTTCTTCTCAATAACCTCATGCCTCTATTTCGCATACTCATGCAGTTACTCACACAGTCATACCCCCTTTAGTCGATCCTCTATACCATATACTTGACCTTTTCACATGCCTAGTTCAACTCAGCTCGTCTATCTGGCATAACCAACAGCCCATCTCATCTCTAGCTCACCAAACTCCCGGGATAACAGCCCACCTCTTCCCAACCTTGTCCTCCCCAAACCTCTCCAGGTACCATCTCTTGCCCCTCACAGCCCGAGGAAACATGGCAAACATCTCGTTGATGAGGAAAGCCCTCGCCGGCGCGCAGCCCCATCCCGCCGCCATCCAGAACCCAGCCCACTCTACCCACTCACACAGGTAATGCGGGAACAGCACATAGCGGAATAGGCCCGCCTGCGGGATCTGATAGTGCTTCTCCACGCTTGCGTTGGCGTGGCCGTTCTGCTCCCGCTTGGCATGCTCCTGTCTCTGAGACTCTCGCCGTCGAATATCGCGTAGTTCCTCATCGTGGAAGAAGTTACCAGATAGACCCAGGTAAAAGATCAGAATACCCGCTGAGAACTGCAAGATAGACGACTGTGATTTCCAAGCTTCCTCTGTGGTCGGACCATAGGCAGCAAGCCACGAACCGAGACACGTTGCGTTAAACACCTGGAAGGCGAAGCCCAGAAGCCACACCGCAATATGCACAGGGGACATGGAAGGCTGAAGATAGGGGAACATGACAGCGCGGTAAGAGTAGTGAATTACCTATATCCCCAACCGCAATTAGCTTCTTCTCCTCATCAAAGGGCTACTACCGAGGTATCAAGCCCCTCAGCGGTAACAGACACGGGATACAACACTGGGGAGACTTACAAACAGACCCGCAAGCACCTTGTTCTGCCAGGGCAGATCGTCAATACCATGCAGTTCAGGGAGAACTTTCATCAGATACAGAACCGTCAGGAAACCCGGCGCTTCCATGGTCAACCAGCCTATACGGCCTGGGAGGTTAAGGCGGCTGGCCACTGATGTTTTGCCCATGCCGTACCATTTGGTAAGCCATTGGATCGACCCAATCTATAAATATCAGAATCTGTTCTTTATTTGATTTTGAATCTACTTACAATCGGATAAGAGATCTGCCAGATCTTGAGGATGAGGTCGTAGTGCTCTCGAGTGGGTGGTAACCACCCTTCAATAATGGCCATGATGACAACACGCCAAGACTCTGTGCCTCCACTACACAGCCGACAGAGTTTCAGAGTCCGAGGTGAATATGTTCCCGAGTATAAAAGCGATGCAAATTTCCTTTGTAAAAGAATTGGTAGTTGTATTATGTCTTTCTTCTAATGTCCATGATGTCAAGACAGTTTACTTAGCGGGTGCTGCGCAACCACCATTCTGACACTTGTCACCGCCTGCCTCATTTGATTAACATTGGTATCCCTTCCTAATAGAACCCTTAAATTCACGCTGAAACATCATGCTAAATCACTTAATCGCGATGATTATCCCTTTTCCATCAGCCCTATCCCTGAGTCGTGCATAAGAGTTTGCGGTGGGCAATGCTGACAAGACTGCGTGCAGATCCAACCCGAATACGGGTTACCGCGATACCTCATAAGCACCTTGAAATTGATTGTAGAGGATGGAATGTATTCTTCCTAAAAAGCGCCATGCCTGAATTAATTCATCCAACTCCTCTCTGGCCTTATTTCGCAACTAAACCCATGACATATCTCATATGCTTCATCACATTACGATGCATTCCCTGTCTTTCTGCGCCCCTGGACCTCCTGACGGCCGTCTGCCTGCAGACTGGCCAAATGGTCGTTGTCCCATTGGCAAGGAAGAATTTACACTCGCTGATGTTGTTTGCCTTGATATCGCAGGACTGCTGCTCGCATGGTTTGGGTGTCCTACTGGCGGCTCATAGGCTCTGTCATTGGCCGATTGCTCGTAGGAAGGCGGCGCATCATCTGCTGCTGCTTCGTCGGTCGGCCGTGAAACGGCTGGTCGCGGTGGCTGAGCCGGGATGAGGGAGCGTACTCTCTGTGCGGGCAACCTGGACTGCGCGTTGGTTGTATTCGTGGTAGGCGCGCTGACAGAACTGTTTCGTCCGGGAACAAGACCACTGGCTTGTCTTGTGACACCTCCACCTCGCTGAGCTCCTCGGCCAGCTTGACCTCCTCGACCTCCTCGGCCGCCTCGGTTACCACGGGTCGAATTTTCCGGTTGTAAAGCTTGTTGCTCGATGTACTGCTCTGAAAGCATGCTCTCCCTTCGACGCCGTGCCTCCTCCGCTCTATGTCTCTCCTCTTCTTCCTCCTGTAATTGTAATGCAAGGGCCAGGTCTCTGTCTTCTTGCTCAGCGCTAGGGATCATTGGAGCTTCATCGTCATTTCCATCCTCATGTCGAGCCTTGCCGCGTTTGTTATGAACTGTGGTCCACTGTCCTCCATCGTTGTTGGAATAGTTTCCTGCGCTTGTCGAGGGTCCAGGGCCACCGGAACCCACGACTCGAAAATCTCCTGACAGGTACTCGGTGTTTCCTCCGTTGACATCAGATAAAGTTTCCCATACTATCTCATCATGAGTCTTGAAACCTGCATCTGTCACCAATGTGATGAGTTGCATCGATTGCGGGTGACAGTAGAGGGTGCTGAAGTGATCGTTTCGGAAAAGAATGGCGAAAGTACCGGGCCGGATTGCTTTGCCAATAACTTCGATTCCCCAATGGGTGAGCTGGGTAGCTGAGTTTTCCAGAAACTCTTTAATGATCATAATATCCTGGTACAGTTGCTGTTCAGACTCGGTCAATCCACCGTCAGGGTTCGACAGTTTCTCCTCAAGCTCTTCCTCTCGGAAAAGAAGATTCTGCGCATCTTCGTAGGACGCAGCTTGTCGTTCCAGAGATTCATACGCATGATCGGTTTTTGGCGGTAGCCATCCGTGAATCAACGGGATTGAAAATGTGGCGTAAAGGCCCATTTCCGCAGTATTCTCAAAGGTTCCAGGAATCAAGTCTCCTCGTTCGGCAGGGTGCAAATGTGTTAATGATGTACGCTTGTAAGCATTTACCATGCTCTCTGTTGGAATGAAGCGTGGGTTGACGTTCATGCCTGTGTGTAAGCTTTGTAAAAAGGCGTACAAATCGCCAACGTCGGGCAAAGCATCTTCAGAGCTGGTTCTTCGTGGCGACATGAGCTCGTCAAAGACAGCATCCAAGAGTAGATTCAAGCTAACTTGTTCTCTTGAACGAAGCGTTCCTACGAGCGCGGTGTCTTCAATGTCGGCAGGCGTTGTCAATGTGAGAGCATTAACCAAAGCTACAAGGGGACAGGGTCCATTTGCGTTTTGAATCAAAATCGGTGATGTTCGCGGGTTCTTTGATGAGCTCGAGTCGTGCCACTGTATGTTCTTGATCTGGTATGTCTCGGTCTTCCCATCAATTGGGTCTCTGGAGGGTTTCCAAGTTGATGGCTCTGTTGGCATTGTAGGTTGTCTCGGTGGTAAGGGGGGCTTTCCCGCTGTAGATTCCTTGAGAGGGCTTGGCGAAGGCTCTGAGTCTATCAGATTCCAATCGTCAGGGGATGCCGGCCTTTGGTCCCCCGCGGCTTTGGATTTTCCCTTATCTGCACCACCTATATCATCCCAGATATTTGTGTCGCCAGTGAGCTCTGCGGATAGCTTCATAGGTGGCGCGGGAGGCTTGTTATTCCTCTCTAAAGGATCCTCATCCCAAGCGGGAGAATTCCTGCCCGAAGGTAGCGAGACCATGCCCGGCGATCCTTCAGGAAGATTCGGTTCCGGTGTTGGTGTCCAGGCACCTCTTGGGGGCTCGTCCAGCAAGCTTGGGATATGTTGTGTGGAGGGTGGTGGTGCATTCGGTATGTCCATTGCCGGCTGCCATGGGTTTGGGTTGGTATCATCAAGATCGAGCCTTGAAAATGATTCTGTGGGTGGTGCGTCTTGACTTTGAGGGACCTTTTTCCGTAGAAAGGGATTTGTTTCTGCTCTGTCTCCGCCTGGCTTTAACACCGCAGGCGTCCCTTGCAACTGCTGTTGATCGCTTGGTTGTCTTCTAGCTTCTCCCCATGCCTGTTGTTCTTCGTGTTCCAGATTGTCAAATGCGCCTCCAGGTCTAAGAGCAGCAGGGACTGTATGGGGATTTGCCCTGTCTGTTGAAGAGGCTTGTCCATCACGGCGGGGTCCGACATCTTCCCATCCACCTTCAGTACCTCCTTCGGCCCAAGGATTAGTCGACATGGCTTTGCGTTTGAATTCGTATTCGAGACAGTTTCGAGCTGATAGGATCCAAATGTCAAAGGGACATGCGAGGTAGTGGGCGTGAATAAGACGGACTTAACCCCTCGTGAACTGTGACCTGATGCACTATAACCAAGGGCGAACGACTGCGGGGGAGTGATTCGGGGTGGTTATGGAAGCGTCGCAAGCTAGATGCATGAAGTCAAGAGCTTTTGGCACCAAACAAATACGATGGTAATCGCGAAAGATAGGCTTTCTATGTCGATATGTCAATATTCCAGCTTTCAAGATTGTCCTTGTTCGCAGCAGCAATAGCTCTTGTGGGGAGATGTGTCGTCACTGGGTTACAGCTTGGTCCCGCTCTGTACTTGGCGGTGCAACGTGAAAGAGCACGATTCGCTCGGAAGCTGTGATGTGATGCAGCAAAGTAATGAAGCAAAATCTTAAAGAACAGAGTTGCAATGGGAAAATCTTGGACAGGAAAGCGAATGAAGAAGAAAGATTGGCATGCGACCTGAGCTGAGCTGAAAGTTTGGTCGGAAGCCTACAGGCTACTGCCCCGCCACTTGCTTACCACAGCCACGGGCCACGAGCGATGACGTGTGCCTGCTCCTTTGATACAAGCTCAGGATTGCAAGATATATTTCTACCCGGGTAATATTGTCCGACTCACCGCTTAGTTAAGATACTTAGGACTCAGTACTATACAAGGATTGCAATTCTCAGTTTACCTATGCTCTGCTTCTGTCAAAAAGTGGCTTGAAGGAGAAGGCCGATTCAAAGTACGGAGTACCTTTGGACTAAGATCAAGACATGAGCGACTTACACCAAGATTGAGGAGGGGTAGACGACCAACTTGAATGATCAAAGAATATATACCGAGGCAATAATCCAAGATGACTTATTTCTACCTCAAGAAATCGACAGAGACCGTTATCTACGGTGAACGTTTAGTCTCTCAGGTCCAAGGAACAGCCTAGTTTGACAGCTCTCCAAGGTCCACTTCTGGGGTCTTAGACAGGATCCAACGACTATCCCAACGCTAAGACCAAGCTCACGATCAAGGGTCCAATAGTTTGTTTGATAATACCATGGCTGACAAGAAACCACAGGCGTTTGCAAGAGACGCCAGTTAAAGTAGCGATTGGAGTGCATTCTAAACGCAATACAACAAAATCTACCTCGCATCGTAACCTCCCCTAGGAAATACACCCTGAAACATTATACGCTGAATGATAACTTGATTATGGGCGTTGGTCGTGCTCCCGTTGCGTAGTTAGGTCCGAGTCCTTCGTCGCCATGCAGTACCAGAAATGCCACAACGCCAACTCCTATACAAGAAAAGGCACATATATCCACTTGCTTCCCAACTGTTTGACTATAGATATCCTCATCTGCTCACTCCAAGACTGCGTAGTCGATCGCACGAAGGCAGTGTGTACGTCTCGGCCAGAGCCATCTTGTCGGGGTCCTGGTAGAACCACCCGGTAGCAGCATCTCTCAATCGCTGTTGGTAGATCCGCTCGCTATCGCATTCACTCTGAAGATGCCTCACGAGCTGCACTTCAGCTGTTCGGTCGAGTTTGTTGAGCTTGCCTTCGGAATATTTGGAAACCTCATCGGGGTTCACATAGTAGTTGACGTTTAGATTCGGTGTCGTGCGCTGCTCGGTGTAAGGATGTAGAGGGTTGTCGTAAACCATGCGAGGGTTCGCTGCTGAGGACGTGGACTCGCCGGAGAAGAGTGAAGTGATAATAGGTAGGACGAAGAACAGGATAATCGGTAGCAGGCCTAGGAAGGTTTGGAAGGCATTGCCTTCGTTTTGTCGGCCGCGATCGGCGTTTTGCGGTCGCGTTCTTGGCCTCGCTCCGCCGAACTGATGGACCCTGATTCCGGGGCCTCCACCAAAGTTAAAAACAAACTGAGGGCCCGTATCAAAAGCTATATGGTGTTAGTGCAAGTCTCATATCTTAGACAGTCATTGCTGCTCACCTCCGAATGGGCCACCACCAAAGCCGCCGCCACCGCCGCCAAAGAAACGGGCAAACATCTCCTCGGGAGTCAAGTCATCCTGGAACATGGGGCCTCCTCTGCCCATACCACCAGCTCGTTGGTTGAAGAAAGGATTATTCGCCTGAGCGCTGGCAAACCGGCTGTCAGGATCTGTACCAAGTCGGTCGAACTTTTCCCTCTTTTCCTTGTCGCCTAGGATTCCGAAAGCCCTGCTAACCATCTTGAAGGCCTCATCGGCATGAGGATGTCCATTCTTGTCGGGATGGGTCAGAAGCGATTGCTTTCGATAAGCCTTCTTGATCTCGGCCTCGGTACATGTCGTCTTAACAGATTCGAGACTCAGGATGTCATAAAAGGCAGTGGCCTCGCATTTTCGGATACGGATGACTGCTGCCTCCTGATCAGGTGTAAAGGTTCGTCCCTGGTTCCCCTGCTTATGATCGCGAGACCGAGCCGAACCACCCGCATCAGCTCCGGAAGCCGTTGCGCTGGGCATCGAAATATCGGTTGTTCTGAAGTCGCTAGGAGTAGGAAAGGATTGTTAAGTACGAGTTGTCAATCGTACGTCGAGTGTCGGTAGCGGGAATGGATTTTTTGTTCGTCGAGATGCGCCAAGAGCGAAGGTGGCTTCTTTGGGAGGAACAATGGCACGCAAATTAGAGACAACGTTGACGATGCGTGCGCAATAATCTTCGACTTTCTATGTGTTAAATCCGAGTCGCACGAATATACACAAGCAAGCCAAAGGGGTTGAAATGGCGATGCAGAAAGGATGCCAGAAATTTGGTGTTTTCCAGTCGGACAATCCCTAGTCGCTCTTTGGGGGGCGCCCGCTCTCACCATATTGCACATCCATCGCCAGTTCTCGACTCCACGTGATACCCCCACCATGGGATTTCCCAAACACTTACCCTAGATCACTTACACGACTTGTCGTTTATACAGCCAGTCCAGTTGAGACAACTCATGTTTAACTACACTTAGCTTTTCATGTATTCAAAAAATATACCGTTGGGAATAGATTTTGAATCGTTATGGTCTTTCCAACGGATGAACATACATAGCAGACTTATTTGGGAATCTTAAATCGTGCCTCGGGATAATACCTTACTTCAGGGCTTTAGTCATGCTATGACTACAATCTTCATAAAAGTCTACTACGTACAGATGAAGGTTATGATTGTACTTGATATGGATTTATAATCAAAGGACTGATCAGTGGACTTGCGTTGAAGAGACTCTGGCTCCCTTCAATACACTCGAGTCATATTCGCACACAAACAATATATAGTCTTTGAAACAACAAACGATAATTCATACAAAAAGACTATGTACGTCAGGTAAGTATATACAGTATAACAATCATCGCGATATCCCCGATTTCACCTCCTCCACAACCTGTTCACAGCTGAACAATCCCCTAAGCACCGATGAACTGCTTGATCTCAGGGAGAACCTTGGTGTAAGCAGTACCCTGAGAAGGCTCCATGCTGTACATGTAGTCGCCCCACCAAGGACCAGCAGCCCACCAAAGCCAGCCAGTCCAGACATCAGAGTTGTCGAGCAGATGCTGGAGCTCGCCCTTGATAGCAGTGATACAGTCAGAGTTAGCACCACCGGCAGTTTCACCGATGATACCCTTCTTGTTGTTATCCTTGAGCCACTGGGTAGCCGCCTTGACACGCTCAACACCAATGGTGGAGCTGACACAGGTCTCAGAGGTACCGGAAGAGTCAGCATCGAGGTACTGGTGCATCTCGTAGATGAGCTTGTCGTTGGGATCCGTAAGGTCCTTGAGAGCATCGGCGTTGCCGCTTGAGACCCAGCTCCAGGCGCCGGACCAGGCGTTACCCTCGACAAAGATGTACTGCGAGGTTGCGCCAGCGCCACGGATGGCGTCGATGGCGGCCTGGTTGAGGTCAGCGACGACAGAGTTCTCCATGTCGTGGTACTCGTTGTTAGTGTCAAAAATGACGAGCTTGTTATCGGCGAAACGCTTGGCGACCTTGGTCCACCAGGTGCCGAAGTCAGCGCTCTTGAGGATATCGCCGTTATAGCGACCATAGTTGTGAGGGTCAAGAACAGCATATGCGCCCCTGCGTATGTTAGTCAAGTGTTTAGACGATGTATGATATATTCAACACTTACTTTCCGGTGATGTGCTTGACGACATCCTCAAGACCCTTGAAGTAGGTCTCGTCAATAGCACCAGTGATACCATCGGGAGTGATACGCTCCATGCGGAAGCCAACACGGAAGGTGTTCATACCGGTGCTAGCAAGGGTCTAACATAGTTAGTATCTCGAGGACGAACCGCAGGTAAAGTAGATCTTACATCGATGGAGTCGGTAGTAGGCCAGATGTAGTCGGTGTTGAGCTTTCCGGGGAGGTTTCCCTCACCAAACTCACCACCAGCTTCATTGGAACCAGTGAAGAGGAACTTGCCAGTGGTAGCCCGCTTGGCGCATGGGACAGCCATGGCAAGGGAAGCGCCAGCGCTTACGAGAAGGATATCAGTGAATCGCATGTTGATTTGAGTGAGTGAGTGTGCTTGTTCGTTTGTTGTTTCAAATGATTGTCAGGATGATCGATCAACGAGCCATGCAGAGCCCAAGAAGAATATGGGATGCGATGCACATATATATACACTTTATCTAGGTAGTAGCATGATCCATAGTACTCCGTAGCGGCAAATTCATTAAGATGGGATATGACAAGGGATAGTCAACCCACACTCATGATGGGTTCTTCCGTGCGCCCACATAGCCGTAGACTCGGCCGATGTGCATCAAGTTTCATCTAGATCCTGGAGAAGCAAAGAAGGATATGGTCCAATTTGCGTGAACAACCGAATGGGCCGTCTTCCCTGCTCGTTTGTCTGAAACAGGAGCCGGGGCCCCTGATAATTTACTAGCACGCCGTGTTTGCCGACACTACGTCGTTCAGTATATTCGAGCAAGTTGAGTTGTGTTAGTATCCGTATAGTGAATAGTATAGCATCTTGTAGTTTTCGGTCTTGGGATATATCTTTAAGCGATATGTCGGCGGTTGTAGGAAACCACTTGGTTAAGCATCCTTGAGAACTCTCTCAAGAACATGGCTTCTGAAGAAAACATACAATATGACGCGACAAGTCACACAATGTGTTGATTAATGGTCTCTCATCGAAACATGCATTTTCGTCTCGTTGGTGGGATTCTATCTCCGTTTAAGCAAGGCCATTAATTATCTTGATCTGAGCATCAGGTTGACGAACCACGAGGTGCCGGGATCCGTCCCGGGGTGATCACGTGGAACTCATTCGGACTAACCGATCGGAAAAACACCCCTGCGCTCAGATCCGTCGCATGTCCGAAGCTTGGTGATGCAGGCCTGAAATTTCGAGAACGACATGTGCCAGCGATAATGCACGCGACACGGGTTCTTCTTAAGCGTTCCGTGTGGAAGGGTACGTCAATTGCTCCATTGTGATTTTATTAATGCTAATATTCGTCGATAGGACCACACTTGGTGCCGTAAGCCTCCGTCGACCGAACTGTACCCTGACCTTTCTAACATGCGATAGCCTCCCCATTGTCTGGCCCAAGTCCTCCGGCGACAAGGTGCCTCCTGTCCGAACACAGGCCCGATCAGCTACGATTCTTCCCAACTTTGTTGGTCTCAAATTCGAGGTGCACAATGGCAAGGACTACCATGAGGTGACCATCACTGAAGATATGGTTGGACATAAGCTTGGCGAGTTCTCACCGTAAGTCTCACGGCCTGAAACAAAAGCCATGGAGAGCTGCTGACGGAAGACATAGTACACGAAAGCCCAACATCTGGGATAAGAGGTAGACTGTTTGAATAGGAGCTGGAATCTGGGTATACCCATGTACAAAAACTACATGTAACATCACTAGAGCACAATGATTTCAACGAAGAGATCCATTCTCATATGAAGACGATCTATTGCAGCCAGCTAAGAGTTTCCTGGCTTTGATGTTGATATCATGTACGGACCCAATCCTTCCTTGAACGCCAAACCGTAACGCCTTGCAATCATGTATCCATGTATCTCAAACACAACCTCAGCGGTAGAACTCGCTCCGCTTGACGTTGACACCGTACTCTCCAACAGCCATACCCAGATCCTCCATGGTTAGGACTGTCCTGTTCTGGCTGCCACCTTGACCACCACCACCATAACCGGGTCGCTGGATGCCGAGCGGCGCGCCCTTGTTCTGGTCCTTGCTTCCAGGCTGTCCAGTTGGCTGTCCAGGAATGGGGAATCCGGCAGCGGCACCAAGAGAGCCCATAGGATTGTTGGTGTTGGATGATGCTCGGATTTTACTGTACTGGTATGCATCTGCGGCGATGTCTGCGATGAACTTTTGGGTGGCCAGGGCGAGGAGTCGCGCGAGGCGGGGATCGGTCTGTGGAGGAGGTGGAAGACCAGCTTTGGTCATGTAGTAATGAGTGACTGCATCAGGAATCTGCGCTGGGTTAGATGAGTTGGAATCTCAAATGGAGGAAGCGTACAATAGGTGCATAGTCGTCCATCTTATTCAAGAACTCTCGTAGTGAGATATCCTTGCGTGTCGGCAATCGCGATTCGGGAATTGGCGGCGCGGGAGGCGCCTCATCAGAAGGTCCATCTGGCGCAGGAGGAGTCTGCTCTGTCTTTTCGGGCGCATCACTAGCCATCTTGACGGATTTGATGAATGCGATGTGGTTTCGATGTTAGAGTTAAAGGCTGGGGTAGTGAATGTCGCGTCAGAGAGGCAGTGTCACGTGATTCGATGTCATGGCTGCGCTGCATGAGCCGCATCCTGCCAAGGAGCTTAATGAGCCTAATCAATGCGGGAAGCTTAAAGAACGAAGAGTTGGAGTATTTCATGTGAATATTCTTCTCGATTGTTCATAAACTGCTATCTTTCTTATCGCTTTGTAAAAGCACTTTTAAGTGCTTTCATCAAAGAACGATCGCTGAAAGCAGCATTCAACGCAATCATACTACACTCTATTTTGACTTGGTACAGCACTGAAATCAAGGATCCTTTCCCCCAATATCTCCAAGCCAAACGGCGACGCCATTGTAATTACCGCCTTGCTGACCTCCCAAACCAACGCCGTGCATGCATCTCCAGAAGCCGGAGTTGTCGTGACCAAAACTGTGGTCGTGCCTTGCCTTGCGGCTACTTCATCGTTACAATGTCAGCGCGTACGAGACGCGCATCGAGAGCTTGATGCCCTATTCGTACATATATCCCGGTGTCTTGGTGAGTAGCTTAGACGGGGAGCTTGAACTTCTTGCCCTTAAGGACCTTGGTGTAGTAGACGTAGAAGAAGTCGCTGTACAGGATGGTCTGGATGATACCGGCAGCGATGGCAATGGTATCGACCTTGTGATTTGTCTCGGAAAAGTATCGGTAGATCCAGTTGGGAATGTAGAGAGCGCGGTAGCTACCGAGAGCGAAGAGGTAGTGGGTGGTGATAGTCTCAGCCTCACCAGTTCGCTGCAGCATGAAGAGCTGGGGGAGAATAGCAACAGACTCGAGCCAGATGGAGAAAGCCCAGAGAATCTCGGAGAAAGTGTAGTGATAGGGGAAAACGACTGCAAGGACAGCCGCTCCAGCGAGAAGGTATTGAACACGGAAGGTATCGACGTTGGGATCGTTGGTAGGCTTGTAAGCGTTGGTCATGAGGTAGATGATGTATCCTTGTGAGCCAAGGAACATGATCTTGAAGATGAAGTTGTACACGCTGTCGGTTGAGAAGATGTCTAGAACAGGTCAGAATTGCGGGGGGGGGGGCTTATTAAAAGGAGCCGTACCAAGGTAGCGAGTAATGTAGACAAGCATGTAGAGAGCCTGTGACTTGAAAGAGATACCTGAGCAGCTCTGCAGGATGTCAGTATGTTTGGTTCGTCGAGACTGGTAAGGGAGGACTGACGTTAAGCTGCACCATCTTGTGCAGCAAGATGAAGATGGAGCCGAGATGCGAGAAATCCGCTGTGCTATCCGTCAGCAAGTTGTTCGATGAACCTGTGTTGTCGAAACGTACCAGCGACTCGGAAAACGTTCAAAGGCATGATTGCGGTTGTGTTGTTGTCGTGAAGCTAAGATAAGAAGACGAAGTGGGCGCAGATAGCTGGCAAAAGCGCAGCGAGTGGGAAGCGAGCGGCAATCTGTTAAGGATAGTTGGGTGCAAATGCAATTGAATTCGTTCGGGTCGACGGTTGATGTTGATGGCTCGAGGATTGACAAGGGAGCTTGAGGATCATGAATCTTGAAACTGAGCTCGGCCGGAAAAAGGACACGACGCGATTGCAAGCTCATTGGGTCGTTCAGCTACGTAATGTCTCGCATGTGTCAGGTCAACACAGCCACATTTGTGACTGCCACACCAGGGGACTGTGGCTGATTTTGTGCCTCTCAAAGCCACCCCCTGCTTTGACTCGAGCTTCTTTCAACATCAACCATAACTGAAAAATGAGATGCCAATACTGGACACTTGCATCGTGAATATACAGCATAGTGCTTTTTTTCTGTGGTAAAGCTATTCTATGACACCCATATGAACTTGAGTCCGTCTAGAAAGCATGGACGCGGCTCAGCTTTGGGTGTTTCCTCAATTGTGGGCGGGATGTTTTAATAGCAACTTCGTTCAAGTAAGAGGCGTATTGAGCTTCACTCAGGTAGCCTAACACAGCTCTGCAAAAGACCATTTTAAGCTAGCCCCCCTAAATGAGAGGCACAGCTTACCTTTTTGCGTGTTGCTGATGATAAGCACGAGCGCGCCCAATTCAACCCAGCAGAGTCTCAAGGAGGTACACAAACATGTTCTTTAGAAGGTTGAACTGCACTCCTAAGAGGTTCTGGATCTGATTTTGGGAAATTAAAGTCATCTTCTTCAGGTGTCGCACAAAACGTCGCTCGTGGCTTCAGAATGCCAGGTTGAAAGTGTGGAAAACAAACTACTCGGGAAATCTTAAAGATGATTGGGGGTCTCTGAACATTGATGAGGAGCGGGAAGTTCTTAATACTCTCAGTATCTCCAGTCTATATGCTCTTGAAAGCAATGTTTTAAAATTCTTGAGCCTCACTTCACCAAGTAACAGCCGAGTTCATGGTCGTCGAGCTTCGCCCGCTGACACCGGCATCCCAGTAGTCAAGTATCCTGTCGTAGGGCTCTGGTTAATTCAATGCCTACGTAGCGCTGCTCTCTCTGGTTCTAGTTACCGATAAACTTTGCTTTCACCAATGAACTATTGTGCTCAGCCGGAGCTTAGGCGCCTGCTTTTAGAGCATGAGACACATCGATATTAAGTAAAGGTCTCAATAGACTATATATCATGTTCTAAGATTACTCTTACTCCTCCACACCATCACTAAAAGTGTGGAATCATCTGGACCCATGAAGGAGAGACATACACACCGACAGGGACGTGCCTCAAACTGATGAAGACCTCTACAATGATATAAACCCTAGACACCATATATAATAGATAAGCAATCCAAAAGGGGGCGGTAAACATGATCGAAACAGCCATGTCTAGGAACAGATCTGACGGGTGATAACCAACAAGATCGAAAAAATGTTGGGATATATAATCGAGTATAGGTTCGGAAATATTCGCTACAAGGGTTAACGCCGTTATGAGTCCGGCGAAAATGGGCGGCATCGCTGCCACACATATGCAGCTGATCTTCCAAAGAAGTTTCTCGACATGGTTCGGAAACACCGAATTCCATGCCGTAAGATGGATACCGCCATAGGCTGCCGATAGCACCACAGCGAGAAGCAGCAGCCAAGGGTAATTAAACCAGAATTCAATGGGTTCTATTATCCAGCTGGAATCAACGGGGTCGTATGATCCGCGGATGTCGATGTCGATGTTACTCTTGCCCTCGCTAAATGGTAAGTTGCGATAAAAGCTCTTGCTTTCTTGTGAAAAATCTTCTAAACGTGCGAGAAAGAGCACTTGCGTTTTGTAGCTTGGAGAGTCTGAGCTGCCAATATGCTTGGTACTATTGGCGAGCTCAACTCGGTTTTCGAACGGGTATGTTTCCAGAATAGCGTCCCACCGGTTGAAAAACTGGTCTGTTAATTCAAAGAGGTGGCCACACGACAACATCCAAGGCCTGACGGAAGAACTTCCCCAGGACCTAGCTTTGAGCCTAAAGATCGCTCAATCCAGCGCATCGACTGGCCAGATTCTTCTTCGCGAGGAGGTGGCTGATCGGGCGAGTCCTTCTGGGGAAACAGAGCCAGCTTATTCGACAATTTGCTATAAAACTGTCGTTGTAGCATAAGTGCTATCTCGCCCTTGAAGTCCCTGGGGTTTGTAACTTCTGGGTCGTGAACATTGAGCGGTTTCTAGTAACGGGATCTTAGTGAAATCCAGAGGCTCTAAAGGTTAACACCTACCTTGAACCAGCAAATATAGAGTACCAAAGCGCATACGACATGAACCATGGTATGGATTTCCAACAAACTCAGCGGCAGGTCATTGACTCGCCTAGCGATACATTGCATAACCATCCATGACACTTGTATAACAACCAAAATCTTCTGGAGAGTGTCTGCCTTGCTCTTATCGTCAATCCTCTTCTCGGAAATTCGTATCCAATGCCCTCTTTCAGCAAGCTGCGTCACACCCTTGGGCCCTAGACGCACCGAGTCTGGTAGGAGTTTGGAGTTGTGACCGAATGCCCCCTCGTCAAGGTCCGGAAGGGATAGCATGTTATCGACGCCGGCTCGAACGCCGCCCATGATAATGAAAAAGGCATATCTAAGATCGATGTTTAACTGTATGGTTACGTCAGGAAAGATAATATCGGTTGGAGGGGGTAATTAGATACGTACACCCAAATCCTCGTATTCTGGCCCCTCATGTTTTTTTCTTATGGCCCGTAGATTGGATTTAAGCTTCCAAGCTTGTTGAAGTTGATCGGCGGCCATGTAGAGCGAAATCTCAGGTGAGAATAAGGTTATAACAACCCATCCTACTTTCGAGAGCAGAACCCGATGCCAGGCGGTTTTGGTGGGCACATCAAGATGCAATGCCGTGTAGATACACGCAAACAAGGTCAGGAGACAAGACTGAAGGATATCCATGGTGCTGCGAATATTGGGAGTGTCTACCCACGCTGGCGCAATGAGAGTTTGCAAGTCATCTGTGTTATTGTAGTGAACTAGGACAGTCCAGGGTGCGTTTGGCGAAGACGACATGTTCAAAGCAGTGGGAGAAGTCATTGTTGATTAGCCGCAGTAAAAGATATGAGACATGCTGAGATCAAGATCAAAACATCGGCTAGCTTGATCGAAGAGAACGGAGCCTTATAAACCCAACACCTGTGCTGTGCTGTGCTGCTGCATTGGTAAAACATCGCCAGATCAGGCTATCAATAACAGGCTGCAAATAACGCCATGGAACGAGCTGAATCGCGTGCCAAGGCAGTTTCAGTCGACTAGGCCGATAAGAGCAGCGATTGTTCATAGATCATAATTGTAGCGGTTGGTTTCCAACGGCATATACGCAATGTCTCAATATTGCGCCTCCACCAAAAGTATACGGTGTCGAAACATACTGGCATTTCTAACTGCGCCCTGTTTCCTCCTTCAGCGATGACGTGGAATAAGGATGATAAAACAGAGAACAATGAAAATGCCACCCCTCTCTGCATCCAACTGGAAAAATTCCTGGACTTGAGGTTTTCTCTTGCAACAGATATTAGAGACATGCTAGATCTTCACCATTGCAAAAAGGACGCTACTAATGGTCACAAAATTCTATGTATAGCTCTGTTTACAGACAAAACATATATATCTGGTGCAATAGAACCTGTAGAGGGATACAGAGCAGGATTCAGGATTGATCTCTGTGGCTTGTTAGTCTTTGAAACAGTTAAACACAGCCGGGCGCGATATGAAATGCGGTCGTTGTGTCTTCAATCTTTACGTTATCACAGAGATTACTAATGAATAGTTAACAAGAGGTCTGATGCTCAGCCTTTTAAGAGTCAGTAAGCTCAACGCCCAGAAGTGTAAATGTCTTATGTTTTGAACGCATCAGCTCTATTGGTGCAAATCTTCAGGTGTATTTACTACTAAATAGCTTTTATCTACGTCTCTGCATTTGTTGCAAGGGGAACTTAAGGCACACTGAAGGACGTTTGTGTTACAAAGCCAGATGTTCGTGTGATACAGCCATGCGTTCAAGGACAAGCACTTACCAATGATCTCAGGATTTTCAGCACGCACAGCAGCAAAGGACATGGCTCTTTTGATTGCTAATGGTTAGTATATACAGATGTGTCAATTTATACTCTAAAAATACCCACATCAATGATCTCATGTTATGAGATCATGAAATATTAGCCACTCCTCCACACCGAGATAACCTCAAGACACTTATGCCACCGCCTTGGAAGAGCGCACCAGAAACTTGATGGTTATGTGTTTGATAGATCTTTCCCGTCCTGTAGAGACAGTTGTTGTTATGTTCTGCCACATGAGGCCGTTTGGCCTCCTTGAACTGACTCTCCGGTTGTGAAAGTCATTGATCATGTTCCTGGCATTGGCGGTCGTTATTCCTTACTGCTTCCAACAAGACTGTTGCATGCATGGTATCGGACGAGAACATGTCTGGGGCAGTGTGTTCTGGTCAAACATCGCAATCGATCGATGATGGATGGCTTGGGATTGGTAAGTCGACAATTCTCCTGTTCATCAGCGATAACGTCCGATTACTTAGGGCTCTGGGATCTCACCACTGGCTATCCCAAATCGAAATGCATCCGAATGTCTTGTTCCACCACACATGCACCAAGCACCTTAGGATAGTAATCATAGCAAAAGACTCTTGGGCGACTCTCTGAAAGCCACTCAAGAACTTAGTAGCTATTAAGGAGCGTCACGGATTCACACAACCTGGATGATCTTAAGGGGTTGTGTGAGACAGTTTCCCTTATTACAGTATAAGCAACTTGTCTGAGTGACCAAGAGGCAAGTGGCAACGAGGCTTCGTGGAACTGACCTAGGTAGATGCGATACAATATCTGGTTGGAGTCATAACTCAAACCCATGATGGCTCAAATGTGCATAGCGAGCATGCGAGAGTCTTCATGAGTGCAGATAAATATACTAAGGCTCAATCTCGAGAGAGAAGAAGCTATAGAGTCTGTGTACTGAGAGAGGATGCAGGTTGTCCTTGTCTCCTGTCATGATGTCGACGACCCTGACCAATCATGTACGGGGAGTGTTTTTAGATGTGTATATGTGCTGACATGTCGGTATTTATGCGTGCAAAGAAGGGGTAAGGGGAATATGTGATAATATGAATGATCAAATATGTACACAGGGAGAAGAGAAACAGATCATCTTGGAGGAAAAAAAAACTCCCTTTTATACTCGATGCCGGACTCGCAAAGGTTCTTGACCAGAAGCTTCTTTGTGGTGATAACAACTGTGGCAAAGCGATATGGGGATGATGCCTTATCAAAACAATAACATCGGCGAAAAGGTGGGTGCAAGGTGATGGGTCGAGGCTTGTGATGTTCTTGCAGAAATTTACTTGGACCTTGGTCTGGCATTGGACATGTTCAATGAACGAGTCTCAGAGGAAGACGATGAGTTCAAGATTCCATTACAAGTGATATGAACTGACATGTTCACAAGTCAGCTCCAAGGTGATTTTTGATATCATGTGAATCGTACTGAAAGCCATGTCCTCTATCAACACCTCTTCTCTGATAGGAAATGAGTTATGTTACTAATCTAAAATGAGGCTGATTAACTCGTTCTAAGTACATAGTAGGACTCTTTGGGACTGCGGTTCAATTAGAGCTACCGCCTTTCACTTACATAAATGGAAGCCAAAATGAGAAAACAACTGAAAAAGATCCGACGTGCACTCTTGAGTCAGATTACTGGAGAACCCCTAAGTCATTAAACTTAAGAATAAGTTTGGAAGCCTAATGTATTATGAAAACTCAGCAACGACGTCCGGCAAGCTTCTAGGAACATGTCGGTCAAGTTCTCAATCTTGCTTCTTCCTCAATCATGCCCTAGATTCGCACTTGTTAGAGTTCGGTTATGAAGGAATTAAAAAAAGACCTTTGAAGTTACTTACGTGGTCGAGGTACGCAGTAATCAGTCCTAGTGATTCAATATGAAAGTTCAATGCCGGCGTCTCCCCGTGTGACCTTTCTACTACGAGCGATGCTTGAGCTTTCTTATCTCCCCTTTATCATGGACGATGTTCAGGAAGTGAGTTACTCTATTGCGATTCTGTCACTCAGTCGATATGACTAAAGGTCCAGAAGGCATTGCTGTGGCATGAATGAATGCCAGGTCGCGCGCCCTCACTGTTCCTCTGAGCGAAACAGTGCCGGGCCCAGCGCACCAACAGCTGGAAGAGCATACGTCATCCGAGTATTTGAATACTGCCCGGAACAGGTAAACACGAAAATCTACAGCTGCCAGCCCACCATGGCAACCCGCAAACACCACAAGTTCGAAGCAGAAAAAAAAACACAACTCAACCCTCGCAACATCCTCTAAATCACATTAAACAAAACAAAACCATAGATAGAAAGCGCAAAAAAAGGGGCGCCTGTACACAAGACAGTCAAGTGACGAGGTGGCACCATCCGAGCTCTATGTGTTGCCACAGAAGGAGGAAGTTGGGGGAAGTTGGGTGAAGTGAGGAGGGGTCTTAGCCATCGGTGCTTGGGCCCAAGCAGTACGATAAGTTTAAACTCAAATGATAGCCGTTCGACCACATCACTGTCCTGTGCTGTTGACAGAAGAGAGGTTTTCGGATCTGATATAGCTTTGGTGGGCTGACGGCTGGCTGCCAGTGCACTGGTGGCATTGGGATGCGAAAGGCGGCAAGGAGGGGTAGCCTGATACGCGACAGCTAAAAGGAACTTCGAGAACTAATCGAAGAGGGGTACCCGTTGTTTGGGCCTGAAAACCTCGGACCGTTGGTAACTCATCGAGTGTCACGTCCTTAAGGTAGATTCAGGGGCTCGGCCCATGACATGGTTCTTTACCAACAACGAAAGCGACAGTACCAGCAACACATAATCATCTGTCTGAGAGATTTAATAACTTTCGTTCGGAATTCCAGACAAGTTCTACCAAGTTACTTAATCGAAGTTGCGTTGCATTCTGTCTGATCGTATCAAAAGCGAGATCAGGGCCACGACCAGCCAACCCCTGAACTACAATAACGATATCCTGGTAGCTCAAACAAACAAGTTGATGGGGAAGAATATAGTTTATGACTATTTAATAAGGTAACTACCAGGTTGCCAACATACAACATGCCCCCGTTGTATTCATCCTGGTGATGTGGTGGAAGTCGGTTTTAGGTAGACAAGATGACTAAGACACTGCCACTTCAAAAGAGACGACAAAGATGCCGACAAGCCGAACAACACCAGTAAAAGTGTAACTAGAGACGACAGGTTCTTTCATCTGATGCTGAGTTCAATTACTGTTCAGTCAAAACCACTGTCCACACCGTCCTCTTTTCCCCTTGTGCCAGAGCCATTGTACCCTAGACAAAGACTCGGTCGACATTTTACAAAGCAGCTTTGTTAAAATCCAAGTGTTCATCTTGACTTCTTAATATGTTTGCAAGAGCGATGTTCTAGCAGAAGAAATCCATTGTACTGTCAACAATGGCGCAGCCTGTTTGTCATTATCTGTTTGGCTTCATGTTTTCTACGGCGAGGAAACAGATAGTAAATAAATCGGTCAAACCCATCCAAACACTCAAATAACCAAACATTCTCGCTCACATTGCAATACCATCTAGACTTATCCCTTCGGACAGTTTCATTACTTACGCTTCAACACCATCCTCATTCTCGTGAGACTCAAGAACACTCACACAGACACACTACCCAACATGCTCACCCGCAACTGCACACCCCCAAAGTCCCCTCCACCAGGAAAACCCGCCTCCTGGATATGGAAATGCCGCAGATGCTCAACAACATACAAGCTCTCCGTCACTCGCCGCTGTCTCCGCTGTATTGAGACCAAGATGATTGGCATCTCTCACGCATCAACTGCCAAGCGCCGTCGTCGCCTGCGCGCAATCAGCAGTATCCCAGCCGCCGACGGCCACGACTACGACTTCTGGACCGCCCATAACGACTGGCGACGCTTCCGCTCCGTCTACGAGGCGAGCCCCGAAGCCTGGAGGCGTCGCACTATGCGTGACCTCGCCGGCACCAGCGGTCGAGAACGTCGGATTAAGAAGTCCCAGGTCGAGACCGAGAGGCGCACTGAGATCACCCAGGGCCGTTTAGAACGCATGTTGAGTCTGACTCATTCTTGCGAACAAGATTGTGACTATCCAAGCCAATGTCACACAGAACGATACCAGGCGTTTCTGAGAGATCCCAGCAAGGTGGTCGGTGCCGTACAGCCAACCGCTACTCCAGACGACTCGGATAACGAAGAGGACCAAGCTAAACTTCCCCTATGCAGCCTTTTACCAGAATTTGATCAGCACATGACCTCTCCGGAAGAGATTGATGACTTCGACGAGATACTCATTGCTTATGAGAGCCAAGAACAATTTGATGACTGGTTCGCTACATCACAGCTCCCTTCTGATGATAGTGACGACGATGGCATTGGGAGCTCAGGTTTCGACGAGACGGTCGTGGAGGACGATTGAGATGGCATCATGTATATGAGTGGTCGATGGAAGCGGTCGCATTGAAGAACGACGCTGCAGGATGAAAACGGCTTGGAGGCATCGCGCCCAAGGTTGGATAGAAGTGCATTTGACGAATGACTGGAGTTTTGGCAAGCGGGCATCGGAGCTAGATATACATCATCTGTGAGGGAACATGACTGCTTCATTAATGGTTAACGTTACCTTCATCATACAATGACATTATTAATTGCACTCGAACTTAGCATTTCAATCTTTCGGTGACTCAACCAGGAACTCGTATTGTTCGTGTCTACCTAATCCAGTCCATCAGCACAGCGGTTCCGTGTCGCATCTCATACCAGACACCAAGGTGAAAACACATCTGTTGTACACCGCTCACGCAGCGAAAATAGCACATGACGTTTCATCATAACGCGAACCCTCCCATCATCGGCGCCGGCTTCTCGAGCCGACGCGAGAGCTCGTCGTGTGCTTCTTCAAGAGCGCAGGCGCCTTCAGCTATCCAAGCTGTGGTCGTGCGGACGTCCGTTCATCTCGCGACGCCCCCATCGAATTCGAATTCAAGCATTTCTGCATTACCGTCCCATAAACCAGTATACCACAAGACCCAAGGAAGCAAAAAGCAAAACCAAACCCCTAAACGAGACCTGTTCTTAACCCTCGAGGGCCTTGGCCTTCTTCTTCTGCTCAACCTTGAGCAGCAGAGCGCGGTTGATGTGTGGCAACACACCACCGTAGGCGATTGTCGCACGGATCAGAGTATCAAGTTCCTCATCACCACGAATGGCAAGCTGAAGGTGGCGGGGAGTGATACGCTTGACCTTGAGATCCTTGGCGGCGTTCTGTCACGTAAATGTCAGCGTCAACTCAGGCAACAGTGACTCATCGGGGAAAAACTTACGCCTGCCAGCTCCAGGACTTCAGCAGTGAGATACTCGAGCACCGCTGTAACGTACACGGCTGCCTTGGCACCTACGCGCATCTTTTGTTGGGTATTCTGCTTGAGGAAACGCTTGACACGGCCGCAAGGGAACTGAAAAATACCATGTCAGTAAGAGCTTGGACGCAAACAACAGCGCCCGATGAAAGCTGCTTCCCGAGCCGTCTTTGTTTGCGCATTCCGCGCTGTCCCGCATCAGCTCAGCATACAAGCTGCGTCGCTAGCCGTCCTAAGATATTGGTGGCGTGTTGAAAACTCGTCGCATGGGTGGAAACGCGCAGCAGGTTAAAAAAAAGTGATGCGCTGTCATCGTGAAAAAGGTTTTCTCGTCGTGCGGAGATAGTGAACGCGTTTGAAGCGGATCGTGGAACTTGAAATACGGTGGGATGCGGGACATGGAATGCGCGCAAATCGGTCGAAGAAGCAAGCTCATCCTCCCCTGGCATCTTTAAAGTCGAAACTCACCTGAAGACCAGCGCGCGCAGAGTGACTCTGCTGCTTCTTGGGGCCCTCAGAAGCGCTCGTCTTGCCTCCGGAGCTCTTTCCGCCAGAAGATTTTCCTTTTCCACCAGGCATTGTCGATGTAGTCGCGTAAAAAAAAGTCGTAAAATAAAAGTATCAAAAATCTGACGATGGAATAACGTGGATTCGAACAGGGTAATCGATCGGTCGAATCTTCGATGGATGTTGTTGATGGTGGGAAACGCGGGATCGAGGGATCGTAGTGGCAGAAATTTAGCGGGTGCGGTGCGGTGCGGTGCTGATGTTGTTGTTCAGGCAGGCTCTGGCGAGGGCGATCCTGCCTGCGTGAGGTACTGAGGTACATGCCTCAGGTAGCTAAGGTAGCTTTCTGGCAAGCTCGACTGCTTGCTGCTCTTGGCCTGGCTGGTATTGGCTGCGGGACCCGAAGTTAACCCGAGCGGGAAGCTGGGCCATCAAAGGTTGTGAGAGAGAATAGGCTCGAGATATCGCGACCACCAAAACATGGTTTTGTGCGCGGTAAAGCTCCCAAGAAGAGGCCTATAAGATAGAAAAAGGACCGAGTATTCGAGGAAGACTTCTTCCAAGTTTCCAGAGTACGTGGTGGAGGAGCTGTGTTGATACTTACTTGGGCTCATCTCATGTCTGTTTGCTGTTATGCCTGCGACGGCTTGCCGCATACTCAAGGCTGTGTTTGACCTGGAGGGATTTGATTGCCATGGTACTCATTTCGCATGCACTCGCATACTTGCCAGTACAGAAGCGGTAGCTTGCTGTTTTCTGGCAGGCCATAATATCTTGTTTGACATTTGATGAGATGTCGTTGCCGGCTTTGAACAGTTGAAACCAAGGCTCGGCATGGAGACGATCGTGTCCCGCTGTGGCTAATGTGTGGCTGTGAGCTGTCGTTAGCCGAGCATTTGCCTGCCGCCCACTAACCAATCACAACGCCTAGAACGCGTCGAGACAACGTCCAACCACAAACACTCTTTAATGCATGCAACCAAATATACGACCAGGCCCAAGCAGATAACCTATCTGTCACAATTTAGGGGAAATCTGCTATCGTTCAATTTCATTATTCGTGAATGCTGACACAACCTCCTTGTTCAATATGTGACTGTCCGCCCCGTATGTTTGATACCCTCACTCTTGCTGATCTCTTGGCTGCAACGCGCCGGTCAGGCTGTGTTATCTCCTCTTCCCTCGCTGAATTCGGCTGAGGGGCTGCTCTGCTTGTTGCTTTTTCCTATGGTTTGTCTAATTGCGTTGAGAGAGTTGGGCGATGAACTCCAGTTGCCAATGCGTCCTGCAGCCACAAGGGGAGAGCCCAGGCCAATGCATAGGCTATAGGGCCTTCAGCTTCCCCGTTGACCCCAAAGTGCATATATGACCCTATGTTCCCGGCCTCTACTCACTTCTCTCCAAATCTTTCGCTTCTCATATTGCTTCTAGACAAGCGGGTGTTACGTCTCTCCAACATGGCCACCACTGTGGGCCTCCACACTTTGCCGTCAGAACTTGTCACTTCCATTGTCACATATCTTCCCTAACCAACTCTCAAGAGCCTGCGTCTTGTCGATCGTAGACTCTCAGTTTTTGCCTCTCAACAAACATTCCGCAAGATCCGTTTACTCGCCAGAGACAAAGATGATGGCAACCCTCGGCATTTTATACAGCTTGCCAATTCCAACTTCAGCGTTTTCGTCCGCGAAGTCACCTGCGATGCTTCAGCCATCGTTCATAATGGCGTTACATACATGGAAGGATCGAAAACTGACTTTCTTCCTGGCTTTTGGGACGCGTTGCCCTCTTTAGCCTGCTTCCGAAGTCTGCGCTCTCTACATGTATTATTCGATACCAGTTTTGTGACTGATGAGCTCGACTATGAGCCGACCGACTTTCGACGCAGAGTTCTGGCGACAATATTTCGAGCTTTGGCTGGAACTGGGACGAAAGTGCTGCAGAAGGCAGCCCGTAATGCCCTGTCCGATGATGTTACTCATCCAACGGCCCATCAAGTCAGAGCAACGCCACCAGCCCCTTCAACATCTCCGACTCCCCTGTCTACTCTCATTATCTCGAACTTAGAAGACTTCCATGATTCGCGTCTCACAGACATCCCAGAGTTCACGACGATCATGAGCGGGGTCCGGGCCCTTAGGCTAGATATTGCTCAGCGCAAAAAACAGAGACCAGCCACATCCATAACCACCACCGGAGTCTTTAACCAGTGCCGGGAAATGTTTGTTCAGCTGCCACATACTTGGCTGTCTCTGCCAGTTGCTGCCAATCTCCAGGTGCTCTCGCTCTATTATGACTCCTGGTGGGGCTGGTTGCCCAGCTTTGACTTTCGCCTCATCGACGGCGGAAAGGGAATGCCTAAACTCAGAACTCTAGCTTCAGGGCATTTCGTCTTCAGCTACGAATGGCAAGTGGATTGGATAACTTCTTTAAGTCTCAAGGAGCTGTACCTGGAAGAATGTGCCGTGTTGGCTCAATATCTTGACTATCCAACTACCCAGGAAGGATACTGGACCAATGGCCATGAATCTCCCAACGCAGCAGACTTTGTGGGAGTAATGAAGTCGAATCCTTTAAGATGGGATTCGATTTATTCTCGAATCCGCGGTTCTATGGCCACTTTGAGAGTTCTCAGGACATTTGGCAAACCA
The DNA here is from genome assembly GCA_013266185.1 of Fusarium sarcochroum. Taxonomy (NCBI): domain Eukaryota; kingdom Fungi; phylum Ascomycota; class Sordariomycetes; order Hypocreales; family Nectriaceae; genus Fusarium; species Fusarium sarcochroum. Next base: position 138,258 of record JABEXW010000113.1, on the reverse strand, counting down.
GACCTCGGTTACGTGGCGAAAGAGTTCATTGACAGACAACTCAGTGACACCAGCCGCCGCGACTCCGACCTGTCTATCGAAGAAAATCGTCACTTCATAACCATATTTCACGACACTTTACTTTCACCATGCCGTGCGAGTTATCTCTTAAATCAGACTTATTTCTGGAAGCGCTCTTTTCTCCGCCACCTTGTTTTTACTTTGAAAGCAAATACCTTGCTTATTATCCTACATATTGGAAAGAGGTCACGTATGAGGAGATCGAAAAGATTCCAGGAGGGATACCATGTACTGATGGGGAAGAATAGGCATTGCTTCACCTGCTTCTTCGAATGCGGAAAACGCGGGGGGTGAACAGCGCAGTGGTTCGCAAGTTGAGTATGGGCACTCGCGTGAAACCTTCGGAACCAGCGGGCAAATACTTCCATCGGATTGGCCTCAAGAAGGATTCGTGCATAGGTTTACGGTTGGCGAAGGATGGTAGATGGAACAGCAATTAGAAATTGGTGAGTTAAAACTTTTGATGGTAGACTTGGCTCCTTGAGACGAACTGGAGCTGTTGCATAATGTATTTATGATTAAGAATAGACAACACTAAAGCTGATGGGATTATCAAGCAATGCAAGTCAGAGAGGGTGACATTCAACACCTGTATCGAAACTAGGTACGATATGTCAAATCTAAAAACCACTGATGATACTTCGAGCCCCTGATACTTATCCTTGGAACCTAACTTTGGCTGTCTACGAATTTGGGAGAACCTTTTTGACCGCTATAGCCTGCTGTAGGTGTGTTTCGTCAACCATGTTCTGTTGCATCCTGTCGTGGCCATATAAACGACTTGAAGTATTAGTTTCATATCTAAAGTACCAAGATATTTGCTATGTGGCAATAGGTGAAAGACAAATAGGAAAACACTTCAGACATCAGTTTGCTGTAATTTTGAGTACCTAGACAGTTCCGACTTTCGGGCTGCACTAGTGTATGGGCTTTGTAACTGATTGAAGCCACAATTAAGCAGGAGAACACCCAAAAGCGGATCTTAGGAGCATCTTGACGAAGGCCTGAAGTTATTCGGGGCGGCTTGTAAGAACGCAATGGGCTAATGTCACTGAAATGCTATCATAGCAGATTGCGAAGCCCTGTGTCATCTGGTTGTGAAATTGTGAGCAGTTCTGGTTGGCAAATCAGCTGCAAATAGACCACGCCCCAGCTTGGGCTGTAATACTGCCTACACCAGCCTAAATCGCTGACCAAGATTAACAAGAGGCCATTTGCAAAATCGTATACTTGCAGCGTTTGCCGCGAGGAACTCATAGACGTCATTGAGGCGTTCAACCCCTGGACTGGAGTGAACTGCTGACACTTGTCTCGCAACCTAGAATCCAGAAGCAGGCTTCCATTATGTGAGATGGTGGCTCCTGGCCCTCGTGGTTGGACCGGCGTCAGCTGGCTCCGAAAAGGAAGCGTCGCTTGACGAAGCCCGGGAATCGCTCCGCCGTACACCGAGAGGAGGCGAGAGGCGTCAAAGGTTTTTGCAGACAGCCGAGACGCACTGCATGCTGCAGCTGCGGGCATGAGGCGAAGGCGGAGGCCTGCATATCGGATGCCGATGGAATGGCACGCTGGCAACGATTTCCACGGTAGATCTTGCGCTAGATCCCGTCTCGTGTTGGTGCCTGACCTTGAGTCATCTCTGGCCGCTACGTCTGCTGCTTTGGGGCGGTGGTCCTGGTGGCGATATCATGGAAGCAAGCCGTGAGGCTCAAGAATGGGGAAACGGGGCGTCGCTGCGGCTGACGCCGATCCCCCGCCAGGTATGAACGCCGAAGAAGCTGGTTGGTGCCTGTAAACAAGATATGAATACGGTACCTGCTGTAGGTTTCTGATATTCGAGAAGAAAGCGATTGTAACTGGGCCAACCTGCAACATGTGGGTGTAGCCAAAGGCATCTCATGACCGTGTTTACTGCTGTGCATCAAGTTTTAATAAGACACGTGCTCTTGTAAAGTGGTGGGCAGCAAAAAGGTTGGACACACAATTTGGACCTCAGACAAGACAGACACCATGATCGTTCGGTAAAGGAATTGTGCATCCATAATGCCACAGGGGTCCATGAATGTGCATGTAGATCGATGAACAAAGACTCTGTAAATACGTATTCACAGAACGAGAGACCGGGGATGATATCCGTATGCCGGAGCTTCTAGAGCATTTCACGAGTTCTTTCATCTTAAATGTTCAGGGGGGTTCAGTTCAGTGGAGAGCATGGCCGCGTGATCTAGGAGCCGCCATCTCCGGGGGAATGGCAGCCGAACGACGGAGAGATGAGGCTAAGCTGGGATGCTTGAATTTCTCAGGGATTCAGCAGAAGACCCTCTGGTTTTAGGGGACGCCGGCGAGGCGAAATGGGTGTGCTAGTGGTCTTCTCGAATTTGACAGTTGAGATAGGCAAGGCGAACTTGCGAGGATGACGAAGAAAGGAGATGAGGGGCCATCATCATCCGCCAGTCAATACCTTTGAACAAGGTGAATCTGCGACAAAGGAGGCTCATTGCAATCCATGAGATCCACCTCGTCTGTCTGATGAGCACAGCTAAACTGACAATATCGAGCAATACGCAATACGGCATAGAGAGGCAGCCATCAACACCACCAACGCTACCGTGAATAACAACCCCTCTCCAGCTAACGAGGTCAATTTCCAGGGACCTGGGTCTCCCCTCCCAGAACCCTTCAGGGCTTGCGGTCGGCGCATGGGACACGAACGGCGACCCAAAGACTGGGGAGTCCCCTGAGATCAGGTAGGCCCCTGATGATGGCCCAGACGGGCGGGTTAGGATAACCCTGGCTTCAGCATGGCGAAGAAAGAGGGGCAATTCTGTAGAGTAAAAGGGGGTTCTCTCTAGCTGGGTGGTTCTTGTCTTTGTGGCAATGACGTGAATAAAAGAAGTTGAGAGAATGTCGTCTCCTAGGTGATGATGCTGATAATGGAGACGCATCTTATTTTCTTTTTTTGTTTTCCAAAGTTTATGCTACCTAGAGGAAATAGTCTCACACTGTACTCTGTACTCCACCACATGATTGGCTTCCCGTCCGACGGGCCGCTGCTGGCATGTACCGCAGTAGACGAAATCTAGTTACAGAAAAAGACGTAGGGAAAAAGTCAGTTCTTGGTCTACAGAAAAGCCAAAAAAGGCACGTCAGGTGTTGTGCATCCGCTCGGATACAACGTCAACGTTGGGGACGTTGGACGGTCCAAGTGCCTGAGCCGACAGTCAAAGGGTACCTGAAGGCTGAACGTGAGAATCCGTCCAAAGAGAGCCCAGTCAATGCTGAAAGTAAAAAGAGCCGCAGCTGGATCTGTGCCCTCGGCTTCCATGCACGTGGCTGTGACGATAGAGGGTGATTTCGCATTAACATGCATTTTAATTGAGGCATCGCAAATCTCCTTGGCAACCCCTGGAAACCTCCGGCCGGGACGTGGGCGAAAAAAGGGAGACGCAGATGCAGATGCAGACGCAATACAATTCTTACAGCAAGGCAGTTGGTTAGTAAACTCAGCTCCGTGCTACCATTCGGCACCGATACTCAGGTTAGGTAGATTTGAGACAAAAAGCAAGCAGAGACATGCTACCTCGATGGAGTAGATTGTCCGAGCGCGAACACAGCAGGATAAAACGGGTTCATCAATCATCATGCAGAGTAGAGTCTTTGTGCTTGTGCTTGGATCCGTATGTACAGTTGTCAGTATCTGTACTAGCATGATCCGGGTAGCTGAAGCCGGGTCGTGTCATAAAGGGGCGTCAGAGCTAAGATACAGTACGTGAACTGCAAATGGATTTGAGATGGAGTAGACTGACTGCAAGATGAGACGCGAGGTCAGATACGATACAAGCCAAGATTTTCCGGCCGGTAATGACTATCGTTCAATCTGCGGGACTGGACTGTTGGATGCCTCACTGACAATCTCGACTCTTTTCTCGCACCATTCCTCCCCTATTACCCCTTGGCCTGGGTAATCTAATGATTCGAGGGAAATGGGCAATGAAAAGTATTGGAACAGTGCTACCCAACTGGGACAAAGCATAAAGCAAGCTGAATGAGTCTGAGGTTGTGCTGCAAGAATGAATGATTGAACATGGGTAATAATGTACATATCTACCTGGTCATACATATTGTATGCTGGCCTGAGTCAATCGCAGGCTCCATGCATCCTATCGAGTCAGGTAACAACTGAGAGTCATTCACAACCCAACTCACAAAAAGTGACGATGGAGGCTTGAATTGTAACCTAGTCTCGGCCCCTCAAGATGAGTCGTGATTTGGTATGGAACTACTTGGGATTGCATGGGTAATATCAGATCTGAATGCACAGCAATATGCACAACATAAATTCATTGGAACACGCTCTTAGACATAAACATCATCTCAATGACAACGAACATAAGGTAGCCAATACCATACGGTCCACCCAGCTAAGGTACCCGTGCCAGGATGACGTTGCTCGCACTGTTGCAGCATCTGCCACAGTTGAATTTGATGGATGAAGCACTTGACTTGGTTAGAGAATCATTGTCGAAACCCATCACGCGGTGTTATTCGACAGCCCTCCTGGCGAGGCATCGGCATCAGCACCCAATACCATCAGCCTTTTAGAAAGGCTGACAATGCCAAGTAAAGTGGTGGCTTGGAGAGTCAGGACAGGAATCAAGAAGCCAGCCAGCCTCCCTCGTCGTCACCTCTTTCACAAGCCCCCACATTGAGCTAAGAATTTAGAAATGCATCTAGCATAGAACTTTATACTAGACACAGTACCGTAGCGAGGCTGTTTTTTTAAGGGTTCATCGACACCCGCAAGGCCATGTTCCTAATAATTGTGATGATAATTTGATATACATCTTTGACAAGGTAGTCTATGAATAACTTCCAAATCATCTCCATTGCCCCAGAACGATTCCCAGGACTCAGGGGATGACACTCCACAGTGGGCTTCTGGCAGCTGGAAACCCGACCCGACAATGAAATGCGCTGAAAACCCCACCAATTTGCGCCTTGGGTATCAGTGGAGCGCTGGGAAATCAATCATCTTGGGTGGCTCACCACAGTGCTTACACTGTATTGCCCCCCATCCACATCCCAGGAGAGAAAAAATAAGGGCCTCCACTCTCTGGCAAAAGAATCAAATGGCACAAGTTACAACGCAACGCAACGGGAAACCACTCGCCGCTGTCACCTCCCCAACCACATCCATCCACCATCCACCATCCACATCCTTCAAACCCCCGTCTCCCGTCTCCCGTCCGCCGTTTTCCCGTTCCAGATCATCACGGACATTTACTAGGACTTGTTCCATCTTCCTTCTCTCCCCCTTTCTCTTTAACCTCGTCCTCCTCCTTCCCGTCTTCTTTTCTTCCCCCTCTCCCTCCCCCGATTTGTCGAACTTTCTTCTCCCCTCTCGTCTCCCTTGATTACTCCGTCGTTCGCATCTGGTTCGTCGAAAGCTTCAGCCCTTACGTCGACGACAATCCACGACTTTTTTTTTCAAGACGAGGTCACCGCGCGATTCCAAATCCCCCTTCTCGCAAGGTCTATTCTTGTTCATTGGTAGTTCTTTTCTTGGCTACTTTTGAGACGTCGCTGTATTCCAGGTTTATCCGTCCCGTATTTTTGGTTCCCAAAACCCGACCGAACAGCGATCAAAAGTAACGCTCTGACGTTGCTCCGCCACTTTCGCCAGTTCCCAATATTCTAGGGACTTGTTTCATCTCGGCCTCCTTCGTTGTGCTGGCTGTATTTCTCGCCCCTATCGCCACTAGAGGATCTCACAGTGTCCTCATCACTAGTTGCGCTCCTCTTATTCACCGAGGGTTCAATCTGGCACCAGGCTTCTTCCTACGCCAAACAGACCAAATCTGAGTTTATTTGGCTGTGCCCGACGAGCCGCCTCGCATCTCGTTCAACTGGACTCTTGTTGAACCTGGTCAAACCAGACACTTAAATCCTGTTTTTCTACGCTTCGTGCTTCAATTTTCACTTAGCTACACCGCTTCACGATCGAGACGATTTTCGGACCCACGACCCAACGATTTGATGCCGCATAATTAACCATCAGTCACGCATACTCGATACCCTTTGCGACCCGCATTCCTCACACATTGCGTAGTTAGCACGTGGCAGCTTGATAAAATCTCAACACTCGAAGGTAAAGTCTGCTGGGTAAAATCAGCAGTTACTTGCCAAACTGGATCCAGTCATCACAATGTCGCAACAACCACACGATATGGGTTACCTTGATTATGGTACATCAACCAATCGCTCTCCGAACTCGAGACAAAATTATGCCACCGCCGGTGGTTTCGGTGCCGGCATGTCGCTACCCCGCCAGTCCCAACGCCCTTTTGAAGCTCCTCTAGGCTCATCTGCGCTTTACCCTGCCGACAGGATCGGAGGTGGTTACAACCATCGCGGTATGGACAACATGGCCGGTGGTATGCAGGGCTATATGTTGGATAACGGCCAGGCCTGGAACTACAACACAAGCGGCGTCGCTACTGTGAACGGCGCTGTAAATGGCCCTGGCCGCCAACGAAACGTGAACCGCCGAGCTGCCCTTCCTCAGGTACGTAATGACACTATAGTGTGACATGGCTTAACTAACGCAGAGATAGACCTGGACAGACCACAGTGGTCTTGGCATTCATGGTAGTCATGGAGGTCTTCAGCCTTACCAGGGCGGGATGAACAACAACCCCATGTCTAATGGCGGCCTGCGTGTGGACCATCCTGGATCGCACGGTTCCCCAACCGATCTTCGATCGAACACCTCCGACGCCGACCAGCTTATTCCCACCGCGATTGTGATCAAGAACATCCCCTTTGCAGTCCGAAAGGAGACCCTCGCGTCCATCATGCTCGAAATGCATCTCCCTCAGCCATATGCTTTCAACTACCACTTCGACAATGGCGTCTTCCGTGGTCTAGCTTTTGCAAACTTCCAGTCTGCTGAGGACACACGTATGGTGATTGAGGCAATGAATGGCATGGATGTACATGGCCGCAAGTTGCGTGTCGAATACAAGAAGATGCTCCCAGAGGCGGAGCGAGAGAGGATTGAGCGCGAGAAGCGAGAGCGACGTGGTCAGCTTGAGGAGCAGCACCGAGCCCCTATGCTGCATCAACAAAGCTCTATCCAATCACTTGGTAGTCTCTCGCAGTCTCAAGCTAGGGGACCTTCGCATCTCGGTATGCTGGAGGCATCTCGTGTGCAATCCCCCTCGATCTCTATGCCGGGCGATGTTGATCTGAACGATCCTCAGACCCTTGAGTTCTACACGGAGCTGGTTATGTTCCGTCGTGATGACTCTCGTGAGATTCTAGTTTTCCCACCTGGTATTGCTCCTGAGCACCGACGCTCCATTCACATTCTTGCGCACAACATGGGTCTCGAGCATCAGTCGATTGGTGAGGCCGAGTCGCGCCAGCTTACTGTGCTCAAGCGACAGCAGCCTTCGCCCACTGCCAACATCCACAGCCAGCCCGCCACCAGTCTCGACATGCACAAGCGTGGCCTCAGCCGTGCTGCTACTTTTGACTTTGCTGCGGACCGCGAGACGAGGGCTGCCAGCAGCACTTACTCCCATGTGCTGGGCCGTCAGGGTCCGACCCTGGAGCTTCCCGGAAGCCCTGATGGAAACGGCATTCCCAACAACCTGCGAGCCGCCAAGAGCTTTGCCGATTTGCGATCATTCACCCCCAGCCCTTCGCAGGCCTCTTCCAGCTACCTCGGCGCTTCTGGCATGAACAACATGGGTGCAGGCTCGACTGCTCGCTTCGGTGATTACATTGGCGGTGCTATGTCTCCCTCTGGTCACCCTGGCAACTCTGGTACTCCTGGGCCTAAGAACGATTCGGCTCTCCTCAGCAGCCTTAACAGCCTGAACCTTGGCTATGATCCAAGTGGCATTCAGAACCAGGCGCGAAGCACTCCTGGAGCCATTGGCAGCCAGCGCCCTGGCAACAGCTCTAAGGGAGCTCCCGAGCGACAGCCCCGTGGACCAGAGTGGGAGTCTACTGGCGGATTCGCTGGGCGTCGTGCCAACGGTCACGCTACGCGCGGTAGCGGTACGTCAATATGCAGCACTTTGAATGATTGAACATCAACTGATTTTAGTACAGACTCGTCAGACAATGGAGCACGCGTGGGCTCCAGCTCCACCAATGCTTCTCGTTATCACTGAGTGTGATATTCGTCCTTGACGAGCCAAGCTTTCGACGACCTGTACGTCAGGCGCCGGATTCAACTGCGCGTATCATTACGGATTAACGACAATGAAAACGACGCAACAATACTTTTACATCGCATTTGCTTTTACGACTTGTAATACCGACATATTTGGGGAAGTGGCGCCAGCCTATTGGCTTGTCTTGTTAAACCCCATTGCATATAGTTTACGTGGGAATGGTTTTATGACTTTTGAAGACGTTGAGGGGACGACGGTGGCCGCACGCATGTGGGCGACTTGATGATGACAGCTACCGATGAGAGAGTATGGGATAGGACATCTGGATACAACAATGTTTTCAACACACCTGGGCAACCAAACATGGAAGGTCACGAATGGCTTGGCAACGCGCATAACCTGGAATACCCCCGCATGTACCCCGACAAGACCTACGACCACTACTTGACGATTATGACGCTTTTACGACGTTACGTCTAGACAGCTATACCGGCTTCTCCTCATCAGGCTGTGTACAGCGTCAGCGATGGGAGGAGTTGCCTCGGCGACTACAACCTACTACTATACCCACCAAATAATTTCTGTCTAGGCGTTGTTCCTGGCACGACCGCGACGATGAAGACGAACATGGAGACGCCCGAGTCCGGCTTTTGGACTAGGGGCATTGAAGGGGCTGGATGATGTGTGTGAAGGTGTTGGAGTGAAAGCCCCGCTGGAAAGGAAAAGAAAAAAGTTACAATATCTGGTTACTGCATTGTTGTTGATTTTTTTTTTGGTTCATGGTTTTTGTTACAGTTTTTTGTTTTGTATGGATTGATGGAGTGTTGCCCTTTGGACTCACTCGACTAATTCTGGATCTGCCTGGTCGCGGTGACATGAGATGAGCCAGAGGGCCGTGTTGGGTTGTGGTGTTTATCCTTGAAATGGGAAACCTTATGGTGTTTTCGCATCAAGGGTGGGAGAAGTGATGTAAACATGGATGCAAGAATGAGCGGAGAGGTTCAAAGCGAGACGAGATATGCCTTGCATGCTAAGAAATACTTGCATGATGTGTTCTGCGATGGCTTTGTTGAATATACGTGATTTGCTGTTGAATATGCATTTCTTTGACGTGTGACGACAATATGTGGTATGAGGCATGTGTTCTGGGCTGTTTATACCATCAATGTCCTTTATCAACTTTGACTCTTGACTTGAACTTGACCCTGTAAAGTGACAATTCGCCGAGAAAAGCCAGTCTCTTATCTGGATGCCAGTCGGGGTTCAGGAATAATTGAATGGAGGAAGAGCTCTTCCATATCATAATTTTTATTATGATTTAATCCAATTTTCTAAAGTTGAATACTTTTATCGCCTGCGTTTTGAAGGTTCTTAGGCTAAACATTCTATAAAGTTACAATTTATAATAATACCGCAATGGATGATAGTGATCGAATTATTTGGCCGTGAAAAGTCAGTCCCCATCTGCATGATGCCAGTTCAAGTCTCGCTTATTAAAGCATTTCCACGTTGCCGGCATCAATACCTAAAATGATCTAGCCCCTCCTTCTGATAGGACAGCCACCTCGTCGCCTCATCCATCAAAGCGACGTCACCTCCACTTGAATGAGACGCATTGACTGATACCTTAACGTTAGTTGACGTCTTTATTATTTATTTATCAACTCAAGCTTTTTCATCATGGCAAGCTTTATTTCTTCAGTTCTTTCATTTGGGAAATCAGAGGCTGGAAATATGGCGCTACCTGAGACGAACAAACAGTGGACTACGGGCCAGGATGGCCTTGATAAACTTCAGTTTGGTGAGGGAAAGGTGCCTGAGCCAAAGGATGGCGAGGTTCTTGTCAAGGTTCTTGCTGTGGGGTTAAACTATCGCGATACAGAAGGTAAGTTACCTATGTTTTGAGAGTCATCAAAAAGGAGTGTACTGACTTACTGAAGTTATCATGGGCGATTACAACCACCATGCCTCTGTTCAAGACACAGAGGCCCTCGTGCCCTGCTCCGACATGTGCGGCACAGTTATTCAAAGCTCTTCATCTAAGCTCAAGACTGGCACACGTGTCATGTCCATCTTCAACCAGACCCATCTCACCGGCCAAATCCAAGAAGCCGACATGGCCTCCGGTCTCGGCCTGCCCCTCCCCGGTGTCTTGACGGAATACCGTTGCTTCTCGGCCGACAGCTTGGTCCCCGTCCCAGACTACATGTCCGACGAGGAGGCGGCTTGTCTGCCTATTGCTAGTGTCACGGCATGGATGTGCATTAACGGCATGCGACCTCTGGGCCAGCCTGCCGATGGTAAGAAGAAGAAGGAGACAGTCCTCCTGCAGGGTACTGGTGGTGTGGCTGTTGCGGGTCTCCAGATTGCAAAGGCGGCTGGTCTTGACACTATCATCACTTCTTCATCAGACGACAAGCTCGAGCGCGCGAAGAAGGATCTGGGTGCTGACACAGGCATCAACTACCGCACGCACTGGGAGTGGCAAGACCCTGTCATGAAGGCCACACAAAACCGCGGCGCCGATATTATCTTCGAGACAGGTGGCTCGCGCACACTACGCAAGTCCTTTGACTCAATCGCCTTCGGTGGACTGATCAACTGCGTCGGCTACCTATCCGGCAAGGAAGAAGAGGAGGACATTGGCGGCAAGGTTGGTGTTAACGTTCTCGCGCTGCGGAGGAACGTCACCCTCAAGGGAATCTTGAACGGTCCTAAGGATCGGTTTGAGGAGATGGTGGCTTTCTACGAGAAGCATTCCATTCACCCTGTTGTGAGCAAGGTGTTTGGTTTTGAGAAGGCTGATGAGGCGCTCAAGTTTTTGAGCACTGGACAGCATTTTGGAAAGGTTGTTGTGAGGGTTTCTAAGAAGGAATAGATAAGACACATGAGAGTGGGTAAATGATAGATGAGACAAGAAACATATGAATAGAGCCTTTTTAGAACGTATAACAAGATATTGATAAGACTGTTTTCTCTCGCCCTTTGAGGGGTATAATTGTTGTGAGACATGTCTCACGTAGATCGACAAATTGAAACGAGCAAGTATATGCAAGCACTGAGACCACATATGTTAAACAGGCATACCAATTGGCCGCAAAGGGCATAGAAGCCATAAGTATAACTACGTAACCTTTCATTCATCCAGGATATATAAGTATACCTATGCAGCCCCATGCAGTACGGACAAGAGCTCTCTCATTACGACGTATAACTCCAACCACCGAACAAGCCCCCTCTATAACTTATATAAACCAGTGTTTCCATTCTTCTATCTTCATTATCATGACGTCTTGGGCATAGCCCGTACATTAGAATCGACCAGGTCCAGCCTGTTGACAAGAGGAGCAAAGATATAATCCTGGATAGGCTTGAGAATAAGTACGAAGTGATTAATGCGCCACCCGAGTAATGGAACCATAGCACCGATAAGGGCGTCAGTAAGGAAATGGTTTGCAGTCGCAACGATGGTGATGATCATGGCAGTGGGCCAAAGAGGAGCAAGGACACGCATAAACCGATGCGGAGAGAAACGACACATGCAGACGGCGAAGAAGAGGGAAGTTCCAAAATGCAAACTTGGCATTGCAGCGATGGTTAATTGGAAGCGGTTGTTGTTCCAAACATTGGCGCCTCCAGCTTTGCTGTGTAGGACATCGACGAAGCCGTACTCTTGTGGGAGTAGTCGCGGAGGCGAGCAGCGCCATAGAGTGACTATGACAAAGGCGATGGCATTATCGACGGCGATCGTGCGACGGATGCGTTGGAAGGTCGATGGTGAGAGATATGTGTAGATATAGATGAGGAAGAGGATGCCGACGCTGATATGGGAGTAGTATATCTTTGCAAGGATGGACATAAGCCATGCTTGTTCGTGCATCATGTAAAATTGGAAACGCTGCTCAATGTTGAGACCAAAGACGGATTCGAGCCTGAGAATTTGGAGAGCGTGTTCTCGTGCGTGATCGAAGATGGCTTTGTTACCGGCGATCATTCGTGCTGAAAATGCCCGAAGGCCTTGGTAGATCCTACAGAGTGTAAGCATATAAAACAGTAACTCGGAAGAAATTCCCAAAGTACGCACCAGTATGTCAAGTTCCAGTACCAAATCTCTATGAGAAAGGGAAATGCATTGAAGAAGCGAGATAGAAGGACAAAAAGGATATTCGGGGCCTTGCGAACGGGACGCTCAGGCTGTTGGAGAATCGGCTTGAGAGGCAGCGAGTCGACATATCGCTCTTGGCCTGTCTCAACATCGTCGACGGGTTCTTCACAGGGTCCTTGGCCGTCTCGTCGTCTGTTGATAAGACATCCCGCGGTGAAGGCGAGGACAATGACTAGAAAGATATCAGTATGGGGGACAATTTGGTGCAGGTTGTAGACTTACACAAAGGTTCAACGACGTTCTTTGAAGCCACTACCATGATTGCGATCAAACGCTCGTTGGAAAGGAACAATTATAAAGTGTAGAGTGATAGTGTCAAAATATGGGATATAGAAACACGACTGAGTCCAAGACAAAAGTCAAACAAAGCAGTTCCTGTATAAATGAACGTGATTCAAACTGCCTGTTTACGATCTAAGCCAAGAGGAAAGAAGAAAGGGAGAAAATGAAGAAGAAAGGAGCGACAGGAGTAAAGTACAGTCCTGAAATAACAACAAGCCACAGCTCATGGTTGCACAAACATGCAAGAGATGAACAAGAGCAAGACAGGGAATCAGGCACGAGACACAACAGACGGACCAAAAGCTTGATCATGTTAGCTCGCCGTCGGAGAATAGAGATACTACTCACACCCGGCGCTTTTCCAAAAGAGGTTATCGGTACTATACATGGTTGTTCATTGAGGTTGTACCAGCTGAGCCTCGTTTTCAAGGGCAGCGCTGTTCTATTGTCTTTTGTCTATCTGTCTGGAGATTTCACATGCACACTGAATTAACGCGTACACCCCTGTCAAGTCCCTGTGTTTCGGAATTGATCTACGACTTAGAATCCCGGGAGAACGTCTGATAGAGCCCCTGTCTGGTGGTCCGTGATATACTCCGTCTAAGTGCTCTTTTCTATCCGCGGACACCGTCGGACTTGATATGCAGTGTTACACGTCCAAAACGGCGTTTTCTTAAAGCCTGATGAATCTAGATCGCGATCCTATACTAAACACCATATTACTTGTAAATTCTACCCATCGTTTGTTCGTCAACGCGTTGGTCGTGGCTTGGTCTGTCTGTTGTACAGACATAAGCTCACCTCAGCCTCTATGCAGCCAGCCACATATCCAGTATGACACTGTTACACTTGCAACCAATGAGGCTTGGTACAGACTACAGAGTATATTAAAACAAGCTTAACTCGCATTCGCAAAAGCGATATGCCCGTCACCAATCCCAGGACTTCTATCTCATCCCGCGGTCTCCAAAGTACCGATGCAGCAACCTCAATCACTCAGCGCTCCGACTGTTCGGACCCAGGAAGATCAATCCGAGCGGCACATTTATCTCAGAACTGCCGCTGGGTGACGTGTTACCGGGTGGGAATACGGGTAGGTCATATATGGTAGGGTTGCACGTGCGGCTGAAGCATTGAGGCTGTCTTGACCAACATGGCAAAAAGCAATTGGATACACGATATTATCGTGTGACCTTTCATCCGCACTGAGAATACTATATATCATCTGAATCGTGGATGAGGCCCGTTGAGGAAAATGGGATAGAGTTTCTGCAAAGACGTTTGTGGGACCCAACTCTGATGTTGCGGGCGCGACGTTGAACAGACATAAAGCTTAAGACAAGAATTGATGATTCGATCTCGAATTAACTACCTATTTGAGCCAATCGTTAAACTCAATATGAACCTCACACCATGAACGGCGATTCGGCGTCGACCCCGACGCCGAGATTAAAACCCTCCGTATCCGAACTCCGGAGTGCGCGGATATCCGTAAAACGGGACTCGTTAACTATTCGATCAGATCAGATCAAAGAATTTCTATTTTCCGTGCCTCGGTACGGGATAATAAACTAAACCGGTGGCCCTTTCGCCGCGGTCTTAGACATCCCAGTATATGACATGACATGACACGACTAGCACGGACATTCGACTATACTTTCATCATCAACATCCGTTGAACAGCTCTCTATACAAACACTGATCACATATCAACCAACAGAATAATCTCACCTCACCTCACCTCACCTCACCTCAGCTTCTAACAGCTAAATCATACGCCCAGTACTGCCAAGCCTCCTAATCACTTTAAATCCTCCCTGCCGTTCGCCCCTTTTCCTAGGGCTGACATGACACACGGTAAGGAAAAGCTTGTCTGACGTTGACACTTCTCTACCGAAGATACGTAGTCTATCAGCGTTTCAGTGACAGTACAGTACCTTTATATCCGCGGGTTCCGAAAGTCAAGCAGGGGTGTCAGAGTCTATCTTAATCACCTTCATTGGCTGGCGTCCAGTCCCAACGTCAGCGAGATAGCAATTGCGAAAGACAGAATAGTCAACAAAAGAAAGTTCCTACTCTTTAAGCATCGACATAGGAATTCTAAGTGCTGCACATACCAGCTGTATATCGTCCGCTTCTGCGTCCGAGACTCAAACTTAGACGGCCACTCCTTTCCATCCCCCTCAAACAACATCCTCACACCATCGGGTTCATATCCGCACCTCCCAATCGTCCTCTCTCTCCCATTCAACCCAGGTAGTCTCCATGAATACCCGCTAGGCGAGCATTCGTGCCCCAGATCCTGCCATGTAAACAACTCCACCACCTCCTCCTCATCGAGCCGAAATGCAAAATCTGATGGACTATCCAGGTCATATCCGCTCACAAATTCCCCAGGACTATTACACGCTTCCATGCCCGCCAGTTGGATCTGGCACTCGTCACACTTGAGACAGGGCTGAAGACCACATCGTTGAGGCATGCTGTCACCGGTACAGGTATAAGTGTACCTATACCAGGGAAAGGTTGCCTCTTGATGTCTGATGTGCCACAAGAAACTGAACTCGTTATGCTGATAATTCATGATGAAAAACCTAGAATTAGACCACTTCGTCAGGAGCAGAAAGCGCCCATTGACGATCTTTGGCCATACCCAGCATTCAAGATATACCCCTGGAGTTGCTTGCCCGGTACGTGGTGCAACGACACGGTGTTGAGGCTTCATAATATCACGTAGAATCCTCCTGTGCTTAATCTTGTTTTTCCTAAGCCTCTTGTACTTAAGAGCTTGTTGAATGTGCCGTTGAGCAAGGTGGTATTTGTATAGAGAAGATGATAGAGTTTGACGTTGGCACACAAACTGGTTGCTTGATCCAGCCGGCGTATCATGCCTGCGAACACGATGCAGTGAGCAACAATCGTCGCAAACCCAATAGTCCGGCCGATCCTTGGCTAACATAGTAAGATAGTCAAGTTTATCCAGACGAACAAGGTCCTTTGGCTTCGGTAGATGGCCAAGAACATGTTTCAGTGCTGTACAAGTTTGCGAGAGAAATACTTGGTGGCTCAGAGGTAAATGCTCTGCAATCTCCAGAATTAAATCAGGAGGAAGCCTTTGAAGGACATGACATTGTTCGGATTGTTTCTTTCGAGGCTCGTTTGCGGGAGTCTCTTTCTTGGTGCAGCATACCCTCTTAAGAAGTCGTCCCACGACGGGCAGTGTAAGAATACCCCCATCAAGACACTGGTCATGGTCGCTCAGAAACAACATCGACCATAGAATCGATTTATAATCCAAGGCCTTTGGTTGCAAGAGCGTCGGGAAAAGATGATAGAGGATCGTGATAAGATTGATCAGGAAGCTCTGGCGTAGACACCGTGAATGTGCCATGGTTTTTGTTCCTGAAAGAGTTTTGGCAAGAATGAAGGGGATCTGGATAAGAGTAGAGAGAATCTGGGAAAGATTAAAGAGGATCTAAGTAAGAGTAAGAGAGAGAAGAATTGCGGTTGCTATTTATCATCGTGAAGGAAAAGGTTTGGTGGACTAAAACGTGGACAAATGCAACTTTTCAAGTCATTAATTGTTGACAACCCAAAAATCAGCTGTGATTCATACCGAAACCACAACAAAATGCCAAAGGTTCTTCGCCTCCTGTGACGTTAAGGGTGACGGTGCGCAAAGGGTATCTCTGATGATGAGATTGGCCATTAGACGAAACTTAGGTCCAGTTAACTAAGTCCTACGCACACAAGCAGAGGTCTAACTAAGATAAAAAGAAGAGGACTTTTTTTTACCTTTTTTCTCTCGTTGTTTCTTTGAATTTGAACTCAAAAAGGTGATAACCTAGAGCTTACTTAGACTTTCCTCAGAGACTATAAAATACCATAGTTCAAAAGTATCTTATCACGATAAACTTTAACTCTGTTTAACTCAGCCATGTCCGTGAGTAGCATCTTGCAAGGAGTCAAATGTTATCTTGATAGCTTCGTGATATATTGTATACCTAGCCTCCTGACTTTCTTTCCGCCTCAAACAAGTCCACACGCTCCGACGCTACATGAGCCATCACCTATTTTACCAGTTGTCCAAGAAACACACAAAACTCCTCGTCTGGGTTCAACATCACGTCAATAGGCTCATCAAGGTACAATGACAAAACCACTCGTCCTTCATCATCCATATCAACTCATACATTAATTGTCAAAAACTAGATCAAAGAGGAAGAACAAGACATTATGCCCCCCTTGCTTTATCCTCCACCAACGCTCCATCCCGTTCCTCCCCTTACCCCGGGGTATCATAGCATCCCAAATGTGAAAACGAGCCAAAGCACCAAAGTATCCCCCCAATGCATTCGCGCGCGACATGATGCCAAATCAGACTGAGCAAAACATGCCCAGAGGCCATAAACATCAGAAACTTCCTAATAATGCACATGTATGGTATGTCCTTTTTGTTCACCAAATAGCAGACGATTCCGAGGTGCTCCCATGTGTTAGCTTCCCAGTCTGATGTACACTGTTGCAGTCGCAACTTCTAGTCCACGACAAAGGGTCACGCTTCCGTGTCCCGCTTCGTTAGACAACTGGAAAGATTGATTGCCAGATGGTTATCAGCAACCGGATTTCTCCACAGTTTCTATGTCTCCATACACACAGCGTTCGATTACTCGTAGCGTCTCGGAGCGCCAAAGGTGTCAAGAACAGTCTCAGAAGTTCGGATAATCCATTCGAGCTTAGCTCTCTCAAGGTTGGCAAGGAAAGGATCGGTGGGGAAACCGTCCTGGATGCCACCGATAAGAGGCTGGATACGTCCAATCAGGAGTTGCATAGTCTGGGTTGTGCTCTTGATCACATCACGAGCACCCTGTTGTTCCCATTCCTGCAATTTGTTAGTTCTATTCAGTAGATAAAATAGCGATGGACTTACAAAGGCCGGGAGGTTCTCAGCAAAGGCGCGGAGAGCCATCTCGATCCATTCGACTTCCTCCTTGAGACGAGCATTGGGCTTCAGATCCTTGGAGATTGTGGCAATAACAACAAGCAACATCAGAGGCGGCAGGTTCTCAAACTTGGTAGGGGGGAAGCGACTGAGACAGCGGCGGAAAATCTCTTCCTCACGTCCACTCTGGATCCATTGGATCATGGCATCCTGGTAGCGACCCTCCTGGATGGCTTGCTCAACAATTCTGATACGTTGCATCAGGTCGTGATCCGCTTCAGGCTCAGTCTGGTTGCGCTGGCTGGCGTAGGCACCAGCAAGGGCACTGACGCTTGCGGTAGGGGCGACGTACTCAGAAGCCTGTTGCGAAGCTTGAGGGCTGTTCACATGTTGGGATCCACGCATGTACTGAGGGCTACCCATGTATTGCTGGGCCTGGCTTGCAGCTTGGCTGGGAGCTTGACTTGGGTGATAGCTGCCAGCGTGGCTAGCCTGGTGGTGCAGACTGGCGCCATAGCCGTGGTGGGGAACATTTTGACCGTGGCCTGTGTTCTGGGGAATTCCAGGAAGCTCATGGACAGGTTGTTGTTTGAACTTGAGGAATTCAGCCTGGAGAGCAGACTGAGAGGCAGCCATGGTTGAAACCATATCGGTGAGGCGGTTGACGTAGGACAGGAGCTGATCAATCTTGGCGGCATCTGCGACATGCTGAGCCTTCATGTGCTCGAACTGATCGTGGTATTGCTGATGAAGCTCGCTGGCAACACGCTGCGACGACTGTGTCGCAATGTTAGTGAAAGCTGGGGTCAGTCGCTGAGTCAATGTTGCGACAACTTCCTGCTGCACACTGTTGGCAACTGAGGAGCCAACACGGTCCGAGATAGCCTTGACGAAATCGCCAGAGCGCAGCGACCTGTTGAGCGCATGAGGCAGGGAGCTCTGGATCTCCTTCTGCACCGAAGAAGCAACGTGAGGTTGCAGCTTGTTGTCCAAGAGATCGGTGACTGCGGCGCCCGCCTTGTCACCAATTGCGGGGATGACAAGCTCGGTGAACTGGTGGTGGATAAGAGCCTCCAGGACCTTCTGAGTGTTCTCATTGAGCACCTCCGAAACCATATCAAGGAGTTTGAGTTGGTGCTGGTTGAAGTTCTCATCGCGAACGCGAATGTCATCGTCAATCTTGCCGTGAAGGTTCTTGAACGACGACTTGAGGGTATCGCCAACACTCACATTCAGGCGAGACTCGAGTCCTGAAATGGCGGCATCCAAGGCCTCAGTCGAGACGGCAGGTGTTGTGATGTTGTTTGCGCCCTTAGCATCCTTATTGCTAGCGCGGGGTGTAGCACCGTTGGTGGCAGCATCACCTTGGTTGGCAGCGTTCTTCTTCTTGCGTGACTTGCGTTCAGGTTTCTCGGACTGCGACTCCTTGGCGGATTGGACAGGCGTTTCAGCCTCCTTCGGCTCACTCTTGAGCTTGGCAGGAGTGATCGATTCGGGTCCGCGTTGAGCGGGCTCGGTCTGCGAGCCTGGGGTGGCCTGGATATTCTCCTTGTTCGTTCCACGGTTGACGACACGAACAACAGCCTCTCCGTTGTTAGCGGGTGTGGGGGTCTCAGCAGGCTGGGGTGCCTTGAGCTTGGAAACAGTGACGACATTTTGGGTGACAGCATCGACAGCATCAAGGACCTTGTTGTCCTTGGACCATCCAAGCTCTGTTTGCTTGACAAGGAGACAAGCAACGCCCTTGGAATGCATAGCATATAACTCAAAGAGCGTAGGTTCTTCAGAATCTTGGACCATGGCAGGGGTACCAAGAATGTCAAGACTTCGCAGAATTCCCCGGTTGTCGAACGAGTACTCTCGCACACCACTAATGACAGCGGTACTATCCGGCTGGGGGATGGAGGCGTCTTGAGCGACAAGTCGTTGAATGTACTCGGCCTGGGATACGCTCTTCAGGTTATACTTAGGTGCTGACAAATGCGCAAAGTAGACCGAGTTACGTGTGGGATGGCCAATGACAATCATGCCGGTGGCTGAGTGGTACATGACACTGCAGACAGCATCCGACTCCTTACTGTGAGGGAGGTTGAACTCCTGCACGGGCTTACCGAGAGCAAGGTCCCAAAGCTGAAGAGTATGGTTTTGCTTCATGCCGACGATCATATATCGAAGAGCACATCGCTTCTGGTAAGGGCGCTGCTTGTCAAGAAGGAGGACCGAAGTGGGCCAGGCCTTCTCGCCTTCAGGAGTGGTGGCGAGAGTCATCAAAGGCTCCTTGACCTCGAGGGAGGTCTGCGCGGGCATAGGAGCACGCGGGTCGGAACCCTCCTTGACAGCGGTCAGGTCTCGAACATCCCAGAACTTGACCCGACCAGACTTGTCAAGAGAGACGATGACAGAGTCGTCCTGACTGAAGGTGAAATCCTTGCCCGCCTTGCCAGTGTTGATCTTCAGAGAGCACTGCTTGGCGAGGGTTTCGGTGTCGACAACGCGGTCGTGGCCTGGCTTGAACAAGTTGTTCTGAAGGATGTACGAAGGCCAGATGAGGTTGATCGACTTGCCGCGACCGACGGCGAAGTACTCGGGGTGGTTCGTGGAGGTTCGGGCACGGGTCTTGAGAACACCACCAGGGGCGTCACCCTCCTGGGAGCTCATAGGAGGCAGAGCAAAGCCATACTGCTCCATGTGAGCATCCTCAATGTGATCCTTTTCGCCGTCACGAATCTGAACCCAGTAGACGGTGCCGCTGATGCCAGTACCGATGATGGCCTCGCGATGGGCGCCGTCGTGGTCAGAAGGGGTAACGGACATGGCGACGTTGAAGATACGATCCTTGGTGTCAGTGAAGATCTTGGCATCCTTGCCATCCTCCTGACGAATGACACGCAGACCTCCCTGCTTGGACATGCCATAAGCCATGTAGTTCTCAGTAGCAGTGTATAGATTGCGGTCAATCTGGTCGAATTCCTTCTTGAGTCGAGCGATATCCATGATAGTCTCATCGCGGAACAAGGGACGCGGCTCGGTTCCCCCTTCTTGGAGAGTGATGGAGATCCAGGGCTTCATGGGAAAGTTGAAAACCTTGACGGGAGGAGTCTCCTTCTCTTCAATAACAACGATCTCATCCTGATCAGCGCTCTCCCAGCTCTCGGCGACACCTTGAGCAGCCTCGTCGACGATTTCGCGAACGGTCTCGGCAACGTCGGATGGGAAATTGTCCTCGAGAAGACCTTCATTCTCACTGCGATCAAGCTCAGCCTGAATGGCCTGAGCGGCGGCTTGAGCACTGTCCTCGAATTCCTTCTCGGACTTTGCGTGGAGCATCTCATCCAGGTCCTCGGCGATTTCAGCCTGGGCCCGGTCATACTCTGCACGCTCAAGCGCCTCACGAGCGTCCTGGTCAACCTGCTCGGCAATATCCTCGATAGCCTCCGCAACGGTCTCCTTAGGGACTGAACCTTGGTTCTCGAACTCCGAGGTTGGGGGTGTGCCCTGCTTCACTGATGGGTGAGACTGCAGGGACGAGGTACGAGTGGCCTTGCGACGGATCTGATGCGGAGAGGTGGGGAAAGCAGCTCGATCACTACCAGCACCAACCGAATGCTCGTGGCGGTGGGAGTGGTGGGAATGATGGGAGTGATGAGAAGCAGCTGGCGAATCCTTCTTCAGAATGTGGAAGGGAGCGGTGTTGGGCGAGTGGGCCGCGTGGCTATGACTCTGACTCTGAGGAGACGACTGGGCAAGGTTTCCCAGCAATTGCTGGAAAAGAGCGGATGTATCAGTCTGTGGCTCCTGAGAGGCAGGGTAATAGGACTCGGAAGCATTGGAAGGCGCATGAGCGACGTCGGCGTAGGCATCGGACGGGCGGTGCTGCTGGTTCGAGTACTGGTTGGCATGGTGATGCTGCTGCTGAGCATACTGCTGCTGATAAGCGCCCGGGTAGCGGGCGACTTCAGCAGGAGTGTTCTCGGGTGACTGAGGCGTAAGGTTGTTAGAACGCGAAGCTTCGGTCTGTTGCTGCTGCGGATCGCCTTGACTGGGCTTGGGGCGGTTGAGAAGGTTCAGCAAGTAGGAACGCGTATCGGCAGGAGGGGAACCGTTGCCGAAAGAGCTCTGAGCCTGCTGGGGCTGAGGCTGAGCCTGCTGCTGCTGCTGTTTGGGCTCCTCGGCCTCGTGGGCACCGCGCATAAGAGCAGCCAAGAGACCAGTTGAGACGGCAGGCGCTGGAGCAGGCTGGTGAATGTGAGCAGGGATGGGGCTCTGCATGGGACCTCGATGCTGCTGAGCCTGCTGCTGGAACTGGTGCTGGAATTGCTGAAGATGAATATGCTGCTGTTCGGGCGACAACTGCTGATGCAGCTGCTGGGGCGATTGGTGCTCCTGCTGCTGCTCCTGCGGTTGCTGGTTCTGCTGCTGATGGGCAACAGCGCGAGCTTGAGCTTGAACGTGCTCGCGCGCAGCCTGGCTCTGCAGCTGCGAGCCACCGCCACTGAACTTGAGAAGGTTCAGTAGGTTGGCGGTGCGATCCGAATTGTTGGACGGCATGCCCATGTTGTTGACAGGCGGCGTGGGAGCCGGAGGCATGTCCAAATTATCCATGGCGGCGAGCCTAGGGAAGTGGGTGCGGACTCAAGGAGAGCTACCGCGTGATTTCGGTGTTTGAAGATGAGGATGATTCAGTGACAGAAGAAAGGCGGCGAGGGAAGCGGAGCCTGGATGAAAGCAAAGCAAACGGGCCGACCAGATTCCGGGAGCGCGCCAAGAGAAGGGATGAAATGGGGATGATGAGAGAGAGGAAAAGAAGTAAAAAAGTACAGAGGGGGATGAAAAGAAAGAAACAGATGCGGATCTATCTGCTATTTTCTTCAATGATGAGGCGAGTGGTTGACGAGAGAAAAAAAACAAAAGTCGCGAACGATGATGATGACGGTGAAAGAGGTAACCCAAGTAAGGCAAGGTAAGGTACGGGCAGGTACCTCAGCTAAGCTAGTAGCGGAAGCCGTGTTTGTGTGTGCTCGTGTGAGAGAGAGCAAAAGAAGGTGACGGCAAAGTATCTGTGCGCTGTTGCTAGTGCTTGGGGCGGCCTGAGGAAGCAGCCTCGCTCGATAACTTTTTTTTTAAGGTGAGAGGTGATGGATGATGAAACTCGCAGGAAACGTCCAACAATAGCCCAATCGCAAGCGCCAGTGCCACTGCAGTGCCCACGTTGCCCAATGCTACGAGCAGTGTTGACGGGATGTTTCCACCTCACTATTCCCTATTCCCCGATTGCAAGGTAACGCACAGAGCTAAGGTACCTAGAGTGAGTGACGTGGTTGATTTGGGGTGGTTGGTTATGTTGTGTGTGTTGCTGGTTTGGCCAGGCTAGAGATGAGGCCCTTGAGGTCAGGTTGTTTTCGGCTGATGTCGCTGATTGCGGATGAAAGCAATCTTACAAGGCCAAAGAAGCTGTATGAGAATTTGGTCTCTTCTGTTGAACCTCGTATGGGTAATTAATCTGAATCAATGGCATCTTAAAAGCTCAAAGTGGCTGTCGCAAAGCTCCGGGCTGTTAAATGAACCGGTTCGGCTGGGTATTGGTCGCATGGCGCCCAGACTGCCAGCTGTCGAGCCACCGCTTCTAACAATTCCATTGGACGGACCTCGATTCTAGATCGCAACACCTTGTACGTTATTGGTGACTCACAATTGAGAAAAGCAGCCCGAGATGAAATTCGAGCCTGAAAGAACTATGACCCTGGCTTTTGCATATGCAGCTGCAGTGTATTGCAGGCCAACTCGCTGAAGGAATACGGAACCAGCCTCATCCTATCCGGTTGGGCATTGTCTTAGACACGAACCAGAGGCTTTTCGCCAATTCCGATATCCAAGGCGTATGGAATATGATGAGTTTATCTCGACCCATCGTTACCTAAGCGTAACTCAGATATTCTCTACCGCTCGGAGTGTTGGATACTGTGAGGGCGAGTAAAAAGAACAAACACTCATATTACTAATATTTGAGAATGAGAAAATGCCATGTCTGCATTATATACTTGTGACAAATATCCCCTTTGCGAACAAAGAGAATAACCTAGAGGTAAACTAAATAAAGTCTTAGCCGCCCACTTTACACGGGTCGATATTGACCAGCAACAAATGATCATGGCGATACCCTATATCTTCAAGAAAGTGAAATTATTCGATATAAAAAGATATTCTGAAATGAGTTTTACCAATTATCTGTCCAACCAATACCGTGATGTCTATACCTAAACCTCCCAACATCTTAGCAAGCCTCAATCTTCAAGAGCCGCAACATATCACGCTAAACCCAATACAGTATACCCCATTCTCACCCTCTAAAACGACGTAACACCTTGAACCGCCACGAAACCTGCCGAGTCTTCGACATCAACTACCATTTCTATGCGCCCGCGCGCAGACGCATCAGATTTACGACCGCACGAACTGGACGAGACAATCGCCTTTTGATTCAAGATTGTTTAGTAATAGACTTCTCGTCCTAGCTTGTTCTGGCCTCAGCGGCGTCTCTCCCTATCACATGCTCCTCGGCGCATAATATCTACATTGCCCAACATGTTTTGTCTTCGCAGGTAACGCTCTAAACTCTCTTGTATGCTTTATCGCTTAACTAACTTCTTCGCAGCTGGCTTCCCCTCCTCTTCATCCCGACAAACGCCTCCCCGGCCTTTATCTTCCTCTTCTTCATCTGCACCTACTTCCTCAACCGACCCTGCGTCTACTGCTCGATCCTCCTACTCATCCTATTCCTCACGTCGTGCAACTGGTCCGACCGCTGTTTCTTCGACTTTGGTAGTAACTGGTTCCTCCCCCGACCGGCAACCCCGAGCCACCTGCCCCCTGACGAGGTCATCGAGGACACCTTCAACTCGACTACCGTCGACATGGTCAACACGACGGTCGCGGCGATCATCAAGTCTGCTAGTGAGGATCTTGCCGCCAGGAGGGCTGAGTGGTCGGGTCTAGGGATCGAGTGGCTCAGAAATCTCCTGGGTAAAAGGGAGTGGAGGATCGATTGTATGGACATTTACATTCGGCTGTGATGACACAGTTTTGCGAGACAAACAGGGGGAGAGCCGGTGACAACATGGTTTTAATGAGTTGTATAAGGCAGGTAAAGCCTCAGAACGTGTAGACGAAACATCACACGCAAAGCATACCATAATGCAGTATTAACAACGGACATTACTTCACACAAACAAACAACAGTGATTAAAGGTCTTAATAACATAACATGTCTATTCTCATCATATTGACTAATCCCCATAATAGGTTCCTGATTATGTACCCTTCATGTATCATTCAAACCAACAGTCTCGCTGTAGCAAGCACCATAAAACAAACACATAAGTATTCCCAGTATTTTCATCAAAAACGACAGCGTCCAAGGTATATCCTTCATAGCAACTTACATCAAGGCATGGAAAACATGGCATCGCTCGCTAATTGCTTCAAAGCTCCAGCTCATGCTCGAGCTCTTCTGAGTCCTCCGAGACCTGTTCCTCAGTAGAGTCCAGAGCCTCCGGGGCGACAGACTCAGAAGCGGCCTCGATGTCCACATCCTCAGCGGGAGACTCCTCGTTGATATCACTGAAGGGCTCTTCGACAGGAGACACGGTCACCTGAGCGGACTCCTGCTCTTCTTCAACAGGATCAACCTCTTCAGCTAAAAGTACGTTCTCCTCGGCAGGTGATGTAGTCTCTTCCGAGGAAGCCTCCTCTTCAACAGGGGCGTCTGCTTCGGGTGCTACGCTCTCCTCGGCTTGTTCCTCCTCAACGGCCTCAACAGGCTCGACGGGCTCGACGGGCTCAACGGGCTGCGTCTCCTGAGATTCAACCTGGGTTGCGTACTCAGTCACCTTGACAGTAGCAGTCTCGACGGCCGTCACTGTCACAACACGCTCCGAGCAGACGGTTTCTCTTTCCATCTCACGAGGTACTTCGGGAACAGGGACGTGCTCGTGCGACGCCTCAGTATCCTGTGATTGCTCCTCGACGCTATCAGGTCCCCGATGTCCACGCGAAGGCACTGTGCAGGAAGCGCAGGGGTCGACAGACCCCGACGAGGTAGTCGAGGTTGAAGTGTAGCTATCGGGGTTAGGGGAAGAGCTGCCGGCAGCAACGGGGTTACTGTCAACTACTCGCTCTTCCACGACAGCTTCCTCGGCCGCAGGAGTATCTTCGACAACAACACTCTCCTGAGGCAGTTCAGACTGAACACTGGTCTCCTCCTCAACAACAGCACCCACAGAAGCGGCAGCCTCTCTAACAGCCTCCGCTGTCTCTGCGCTCATGCCCTGTGTTACTGTGACGGTGGGCACTTGCGGGTTCTTGACAATGGTCTGGAACATTCTGGGATCCTGTTGAGGGCTAGGGCCTCCACGGATGGCAAGAAGTAGAATGAGGATGCTAAGCAAGCCGATCAAGATGTTTTTCTTATCTTGCAACAGCACACGCCCTGATTCGGCCAATAGCTCTGGCAGAGTAGCGCTCTTCATTGCTTGGCGACGATCCTCATCCGAGGGAGAGCGAGGAGCGCCATGCATGTAGTCGGAAGCATGGGGGCTGGCGGAGGGGTGACTGCGCTCAGCATATGTTTGCTCATAGTGCTCAGGCTGAGGGTCGGGATAGGATCGCTGGGCGTCTTCATGATGTTCCTCGGTAGCAGGAGCATCGCCATAAATTTCCCTAAGCCTTTCTTCGTCTTTCCTCTGGCGTTCCTCCTCCTCAGCCTCTACTTCGATATCTTCAGCTTGGGGAAACTCAGGCTCGGGCTCGGGCTCAGCACTTGGCTGTGCTTCTTCTGCCAGACTTCTCTCGCGTTCTTCCTGAAGGTGCTCGTCGATATCCTTCTCGAGGTCCTCAAAGGACTGACTCTTTTCGACATCGACAGGCTCTGCAGCAACATCCTCTTCAGCGGGCTCCTTGATGGACTCCTTTGTAATGTCGGCAACGTGCTCATCCACAGGCTCGGCGGCATCTGATATGTGGCTTTCGTTGTGGTCTTTGGTGATGTCGTGTAAAGATGCTTCACGATCCTCTGGCAAGTCATGAAGTGATTCTTCGTGATGAGATGGTTCGTGGAGCGACTCGTTGTGGAGAGATGGCTCGTGAAGAGACTTGTCATGAACAGACTCAGCGTGGAGCGATTTGTCATGAATGGACTCTTCGTGAAGTGACTTGTCGTAGTGAGACTCTGGGCGAGACTCGTCATGGCGAGACAGATCAGGAAGGTCGGTAATACCCTCGTTAAGAGAAAGATCCTCAACATGACTTCTCGACTCTCCACGTCTTCTAGACAAGCGTCCTCGTTCTCTCTCCTCAAATTCTCGCTCTTCCTGTTCCAACCTGATATATCTTTCCTCCTCTTCAGCTTCTCTCATAGCCAACTCTCTCTCCTGGTCAGCTTCCAGTTGCACGAGCTCATGTTGGGACACTGCATCAACAAGAGGCTCGATCTCGACATCAACTCGCTCCATCTCCTTCCAGCAAGCTTCCCAGGCGCCGCCACGGATCAAACCGTTGCTAGCGTATACCTTTACACGGAAGATCTTGGCTCGTCCAAGAGACTCATAGTGAATGTCCGAGCGACATGTCTTGCACCAATATGTAGGCTGTGCCGTTGTCCGACGGCTTGATCGGCGCTTGTCGTAGTCTTCATCGTCAGATTCATCTTCCTCGCTGTCGGATTCCTCGTCCTCTAGTGTCATCTCATTAGAGGGACCAAGGTAATGACCACACTCGAGGATGCGGGCACGACGCCTCATGGGAAGCTCGAGCGCCTCCAGCAGCCGTTCCTCCAGGACCTCATAGTCGTTCTGGGGGTGGGGCAGCAGGATACCACGCTCGACAGTTGTGTCTCCCATGCGGTCTTGTAATTGTCGCCAGGCATCGCGGATAGTTTTACACTCTTGGCTCAGGTCATCCGCCTCTGCGTTCTCAAGTACGTCACCCCACGGCCATCGTAGAGGAAGCAATGTGACGTGGAGAAGGACGAGAGGGGGTGTAGACCTCTTGAAGCGGGGTGGTGTTTTCTTGGGAGAGTGTTGTTCTGAGAAGCGAGGAGAACCAAGTCTGGACACGGTTGGGAGAGGTGCCCGACGGGGAGATCGAGGAGAGTTCACACCTGATCCCGGAGGTGATGACATCTGCATGGCCTTGACAGAAGAAGGTGATCGGAAGGCAGGTCGAGGGTTCCCTCTGATGGTGGGAACGAAGTCCTCATCTTCTCTGTCATACTCAGAAAACCCAGAGATGCCGGAAACGCCTGACATCCTGTTCATCCGTGACGTGGCATCCTGATCTTTGCGGTGATCAGACTCTGAGACAGAACCCATTGAGCTTCGAGGGCTGCGGTCACTGAACAGGTCGTCTTCTTGCTCGTGGTGGGAGCCGTTCTCCGTAGCCTCGTCTACACCGCTTCGACCGGCGACCGACATATGGGCGTCTGATTGGCGACCACTGGGAGGTTCGGAGTGAGAGATATAACCGGCCTCGTCTGTTCCTGAGTAGCTGTTCAGGGACTCGCGTCCTTGGTTGTCGCCAATCTGATCGACGATATCACGGGCAGCCTTTTGGATAAGAGCCTCAGTGCGACCAGAGTGCCGACGGTCCGAGTAATCAGATCCAGAAGAAGCAGAAGACTGACGTCGAGACTCAGAGCGGTCTGATTCGGTATCAGAAAAGCGTCTTTCTTCAGAAGCAGGGTCCTCAGCCTCAGCTTCGGCAGACTTGGCCTTGTCTTCTTCGACAGGCTCGTCTTGGGGGTCTTCAGCAGGAGTGTCCTCGACTGGAATGTCGTCGGTGGGGACCTCGGCAGTAGTAGTGTCTTCAGCTGGGGTATCGGCAGAAGTGTCCTCAGTAGTAGTGATGTCTTCGACAGGGGTAGGTTCCTCCTTATCGTTATCTTTTGTGTCGTCTAATGAGGGCTCTGGCACTGGTGTACCGACCTCGCTCTCAGAGACAGGCTGTACTGTCTCGTCTGATTCTTCTCCTGACTGTTCAATTGACTCTTCTGGCTCGTCTGGTGTGTCGACTTGAGCTTCAAATTCTTCTTTGGGCTCTGCTTCAGGCTCGGGATCGGCGGGCTCTGGTTGGGCCTCTGGTACGACCTCTGATTCAGCCTTTGGTTCAGCTGCTTCTTCGTTGGGTTGTTCTTGGTCCTCCTCAGTCTCCTCTGGTGTTACGATAGATTTATCCTCCTCTGGAGCTTCAACCACAGGCTCAGCCTCGGCCTCAGCAGTCGAGTCGGTCTGGTTGTCTGTATGAATGTCGATGTCGAGGTCTTTGACGGAATCGTTCTCTTGTTCGTGGTCTGGTTCCACTTCCACCTTGGGCTCCTCTGGGGCCTTGGTTTCGTTATCGTCCATAGGATCACTTAAGCAGGACGGATCAACGTGAATCTCGAAATCGAGGTCCTCGGCCCTATTGCGTCGGGGCATCTGAGGGCGGAGGAAGCGGTCTAGGTCTTTTCGTATGTGCGCCGCGAGTTTTTGCAGTGACACACACGTTAAGGATGGAATAAGGAAAAAAAGGGTTATGGAAGCGAGGAAGAAATCAGTCAAGGGGTCTTCCTGGAAACGTGCAGATATTATCTCTGGACGCCCAGTGTGTGTGGCAGCGGATGGTTGGTCAACGTTGGGAACGGCCCCGGCCTTTGTTTACCTTGGTTGCTGGGTCGACAATGGGACACTTTTCTGGTCTCGCATGGGCCTTTGATCCCTGGTTGCCTGATGACGCGACAACGGTGAAGATTTGCAAACGGAAATTGCTTTTAATTCATGTTTAGAATTGCTCAAGATTAAGAGATTGTATTTAATCTCAATGACCACTCCATTTTTCTTTGTCTCAGTGAATGGGTTCATAGCTCTTTTGTTGGTATTCTCCCCATCGTAGTAGCTCCAAGCTCTCCGTAATAGTGTGGGCATCTCGATGTGATGTCATTGGGCCATTTTGGGCTACTTCAAGATCCAACGTTGAGATGCCCAGCAACCGAACCAAACCCTTGCTCTCTTTATCTGTGATAGTTGTCACATCATGCCATAAACTATGTGATACTTAAAACTGGTTAACTGTCGACGACTCTGATTTATTTTTGAGGTCCTCATTACTCCATCACGTCCTTGTACACCATTAGTGAGCTGGTTTAGGGTAAGGTACGGTCCCGGGGAACGGCCCGTCGGGTCCAGTTGTTTCACTTACAATACTCCCGCATTTCTCGATGACAAGAATAAACATAGAGAGTTCTTTTGTCTCTGTATTTGATGTGCAATGATGCGCAGTAGGCTACGGGTTTATTGTTCGGACTTTCTTGTAACAAACCGAGTCTTCGAATACAGCACCAGGCAAAAGACTAATCGCTAGGGAGTACACACTTCTCTAAAAAGTTGCATCAAACAGAGCAGCTTGTAACACAAGGGCTGCTAACCATCACTCCTCACACTAACCAATTGACTGGCTAATATTTACGCCAAGAAAGAAAATGGCAAATATGAATATATATGATTTTAGTTATCTGAGCAAACTAACCGGGTGCGGCTTGTTAAGGTGAATAACTACTCACTGATGACTGAAAACGGGCTCTAGAGACTTTCCGTTGACAATAAATGGCCTCTGGAGAGGCAAGTTAAAAGCCATGAATCGCAACCACCCCTCGTTCTCACTGATGTTTTCCCACTGGTGCATCGTTCCTCTCTGAGTGATGCTATCTCGCTTCAACATCTTTGACTCGCCCGAGCCCAAAACGCACTTGACTTCTCCCTCAAGAACAACAAGAATGTCTAGGGTCAATGATTAATGCATGGGTCTACCGGACTGATGCCCAGCAGGGAAAGATATAATGCTGGCAGAGAAGCCGGGAATAGGAGTCAACTCTCCACTGGGAAAGCCAGTCTGACGGTCTTGGACATATTGTTTGATATCGGTGTCGGAGGAGGGAGGAGGAGGATATGAATGACCAGAGTAAAGCGTCTGGAGCTCGGCACCAGGAAATCTGAGATGTCTTTTTACTACTTCACGATTGAGATAATATAGACACCTAAACGACCAGTTGAGACTCTCTCATCGGGCCAATTGGAATAGCCCATAGTCATGTTGTGTGGAACTCGGGGCCCGAAAGATATAGATCGGATGGTTCAGCCCGGATGACACTTTGGATCCCCTGTAACATGTTGAGGTCGACACGTCCATGATGATGGTGATAAGAGAATGAGTTTACAAATAATACAAGAATCAAACATATAGTTTATTGATTTTTATGAGCGGAAGGAACAAGAGCACGCATTTTGCTAGCCAAGAGAAAGAGCTTGCGAGATGTTAACCAAAAGAAATATCCTTTATTTGATACTTTCACAGAGACTACTTAACTAGATATACTATTATTAGGATGTTCTAAGCTGCTATTTCATCCTGCAGTTTGTCGAAACTTTAGTGAGAATATGGCAAGGATACAGTATACCATCTTGCAACGCGAGAAAGGTGCAGCAGTGAAGGGGGGATAGTATACGTATTATATAATCATAATCTATGTTCTCTATTACATTGATGGCCTAGTTCTACTTATGGGTAAGACCCTTTCTCTATTTCCATTGACACTCTGGACGAAGTGAAAAAAATCAAACACTATTTTCTCATCTCTGTAAAGGCGAATAGTCCCCGTTGCACAACCGATGACCATCCTAGAAGCAGGCCAAAATTGCCGTAAAATTAATTGAGCCTGAGGTCGAATGCATGAGTAACTCTGATAAAGTGAGCCTCAGAGGGGGTTTAAAATTGCAGTGAACGCAGGTCTTGCCAGGTGCTTGTAGTTTATTGGGTCTGATCAGGCTCGTGGGACGAACTATTCAACCACCACATGTCCTCCAAAGTCATATCACTTCGTAAATTAAAGTGTCCGGTACGCTGGATCATGGCGATATTCATGATTTGGGGTTGGTAGAACGTATCCCCCCTGATTGGGAGTACTGGAATAATTTCTTAGCTTTGATCTATATGATAAAGAAGGCCTCTATCAAATCCGTCCACTGTAAATGTGAAGCACAGTACTGGACTGCAGTTTAATCTCAATAATATAGCGAGGTGGCTAATATTCCATGTGAATTATTAACGCATTGATACGCGTGTTCTGGTTAATTGAGTCTTGTTTATCACTGCTGTCATTGCCAATAGCTGCAACTACCTATATTACACCTCGTTTGAGTAAAAGCGCTCTGTAAAACAATCCAGTTGCACAACAAAATTACCGCATAAGACACCTATGCCAATAAAGCTACAGGGTCAAAGCAATCGCCATCTTCCGATCCAAACAGGAAATATACCGCCGTTCACCAAGTCATCGCGACCCTCAGTTGGTAAATCTCCATAACGAGCTCGAATCTCGAGGGGGTCACGCTCTACCCCAGGAGTTTCCGAATCACCTACTGGCTGAAAATGGCCCTTCCATACCGGATTTAAAGGCGAGTAGGCTCCTCCTAAGTCCCTCCACGCATATAGCGTTAAACTACCTTGTTTTACAACCACCGAAAACTCAGTGCAACACCAAGGACACACCCCGTTCACCGGCTTTCCTTCCTTATGAAATGCTAGCCGAAGACAACCAAAGAACTTATCGCTACAGTCGCGATGGTTACTCCCCCATTTCGGCATCAAGTACGTTCCTGTGGCTTGTTCGATGGAGCATCCTATTGTCGAGTATAGTTTGCGTCGGATAAAGTTATGATATCGTCTCGGTTCGACGTATTGGTGCAAGCAAGGCCCGAAGCGCCTAAGTTCTCCCAGATGAATTGGTCCATCCTTCTTGATGAAATGCCACTTATTGAAGACGAGATAACTGCCGGAAACGATCTTGGGGCACGTCCAGAATTTGCCTATCAGGGAAGACGCATAGTTTGGGTGCATTTCAAAGCCAGGCGAAAATTCGGTTTCGTATGGCTTTAGAAGGGCCTTGAGATACCTCTTCTGTCGCAAGGTCTTGTTCTGTAGCTGGCTGTATTTGACAGCAATCTGAACATGCTTGTGCTCCAACATCAAGGCTCCACGTTCAAAGAGGTCTATATTATGACAACCCCATCCAGGAGTTTTGAAGACTGGGGGGCCTTCTGGTGCTTTGGGTAGATCCTGGTTCTTCATCTTGATGAGCATTGCAGTCGCATCGTCTACCCAATGATCGGGATAGTCTCGGGCAAGCAGGCCAAGGTATCCTATCCGCGCTTCTAGTCCGTAGCGAAGAATCTGACTCCTCAAAGGGCTGAGTGTATGGTACGTGTCGTAGCATGCTACGAGGAGACACATTTGGCTGCAGACTGGGAGACGATCAAAGATAAGATAGAAAATCTCCAGGGGCACGTTGAGAAGGAAGCATTTTGGGCCCTGCTTCTTTCGTGGGGGACTTTTTGGTGAAGTAAAACGGAGTTTGACAAGGAGGCTGTGAACCAAATCTCTGATTGGGATCATCTTGAAATATCAAGTTGAATGTCTTTCGTTGAAGTCGTATTTTGAAGTCTAGTGTTCAGCTTTGGTGTCGCGAGTGGAAGTGAAGACGACCGATCAAGTTGAAAAGCAAAGAAGCAGAGTAAAAGAAATGTTTGGTGCCCGGATTGAGCACCATTATATAGCGAAGAAATTATCTCAAGTGAAAATCTAAATACCAAGCTTTGTGCGAACTTCCTGTAAGTGAGTTTCGTGCCATGCGGCATAAGACAATAAGATGTATTGAGTGAAGAGTTACCCTCTTGGATCCAACTTTAACAAACATGCTTTCAAATCCTTGCATGAAATGACCTAAATATCCCAGATCCAGCCGTGCTTCTCGTGAGTCTCTCGCAGCACTTGAATGGCCCTATCATAAGCACGATGCTTAACCTCTCGTTTGATGACGAGATCAGGAACTTGCAACAGTCAGTACTAATACGGAACTGTGAACGCACCGACTTACCTTCCAAATACCCATGGAATAGCTCCTTCTCGTGCATTACCTCAACTCTTGCTACTTCCCTGTCACCATTTACCGAATCTTCTTTGTTAACGCGCTCGGCAAACTCTGTCTGCTCCGCTACGAGAATGTCAATCCCAGGGATAACGAGTAGTATGCACTCGGGCAACGTCTCGGGTTTTGCGAGCATGGGACTCAGCCTCGGATCCTCCAAGTGCTTCGCTCGTGTAGGTGCTGCATATGCATCAAACAACGGTAAAAAGAGCTTTGATGGGTCATTCTTGGGCATGTTTGGCGGGTGAGGCTTTTCCCAGGGGCTTAGGCGCATGTTGATAGCGGCGTAGAAAGTTGTGATGGCTTTGATAGCGGTAGGACACGGAGCATGACAGTTCTCTTGCTGAGTAACTGCAAGAGCTAAGTTTCCTCCTGCAGAGAATCCGCTTGTGGTCATTAGAGCTGGATCTGCTCCCCAACGCTCTTCTGCATTCTCTCGTAACCACTTGATCGTGGCGTCGGCGTCATCTATAGCGGCCGGGAATACATGCTCTGGCGCCACACGGTAGTCGACATCTAAAACCACGGCACCTGTTTGTTGTGATACTAGCTGATCAAAATGAGCATGGTCTTCTGGCATACCACCGACAAACGCGCCGGCGTGGAAGTTCACATGAAGCGGCCTTAGAGCTCTGCCTCTACCTACGCCAGCGGCTTTGAAGATCAACGCTCGAGCATATCTTCCCGGTGCGATAGGAAGGTATTCGACAGTAAACGGACGATGTAAGAGACACTGTATTGTCGCGATTGAGTAGGTTAGGAGAATAGCTGGTTGAAAGACTAGCAGCCTCCAGCGCAGGTTCCATGGGATGTTGCGATAGAAGATGGCTACAAGAGTAGGCCGAAACCATGCATACAGGTGATGTATAATACTGGAGACCATTTTGAAGCTTTTTCGTCTTCTTCAGTGCTTTAAATCCTTTTCAAGCTTGATAATGGGTAGTTATGCATTGAAGTTGAAACGTGAGGCTGAAAGCTCGAAAGAACAAAGAATGGTTGTAAGCGGCCCAACATCACACCGAGCATCTAGAACCAATCATTGACTTCACTATCGAAACTGCCACATGAGTTCAAGAGAAGACATTTCATTAGTATCATATGAATCCAAGTATCATCCTCTTGTATCCGTTCATGCAAAGTAAAAAATATGCGGATTAACTTGCATGTTGATCGCCTGCTGGCAAGTACATCATATGAGTACTGCTTAAATATCTATCCTATAGCATGCCATAAAACCATATTCGACATCTTTGGGCAGCAACAGAGACAAGTTCATTTACTGCTATATTGCAATTCTCAAAGCTCGACATTGCGAAATCTCGTGGGAACCTTAATAGTCTCGCTGATTTCAACATGCAGTTGTGAATTAGACTTCATGAAAAGTCTCCCTGCCTATGAAGCTTTGAGATAACAAAGCAATTCACCTGCACCCCATAATTGTTCACTCTGAAGTTTATTTGAAGTACTGGAAGAGTCTAAATCACGCACATTAAGAAAAAATTATTTCATCTTATCTAACGTGTCTACTAGAGAGTAAGTTCTCCCTTGCCCTGACTTGAACATCTCAACTTCGCGCACAACCACTCTGTCTAAACCGTCACTCAAAGCTCCCAATAACATTCTCGCATATCTGAAGCATCTTAAACTTACATTCAACCGGCTTTGTTGCATCGATGGACAGCCTCGAGGTCTCAGACGCCATGGCCTTGACTGGAACACCAGCAAAAGACCACCTTCACCGGAAGCAACTGACTTCAATCCGTGATTCTCCGGTCGAGATCATGCTACTGATCTCGCGCCACCTCTTGCTCATCGATCTAATGGTCCTCTCAGCAACTTGTCGGGGCATACGCCATGTTTTGTCCAGCTATCACGGACATAGCATCGCGTCCCGGGCGAAGGAAGATCGGCTCGAATACCTGAGACGTGTTGCTTGTGATCTTCCCGACAAGTGGTTATATCCACTATGTCGCTGTTTTCACGACGCATTATTCGATGACACTCCAACAAAAAATGACCATCCCTCATGCCCGCGTAGGGTTATGCTTCAGGAAATGTCAGAGTCGTATGGACACCAGAGTTTCCAGGTCCAACAACGACACGTCCACCTCGCCGTCAAATACAATAAATTACAGGATAAGAATGACTGGCAAACGGATTACTTCAAGAGACTCATATAGCCATACGGTATCAATGCAAAGATTTGTGATGCGTGAGCAGTGTGTGTTGTAGAGCTTAGTACCCTGTATCCTAGTAACCTAGGCAGGGCAGACCTTTTGGCAAGGTGGCTAAGGCACCTTGACCTCTCTTTCTGCATCAATTTGCAAGGCCTGTAAAAGGCCAGGTCCCCTGAACGTCGAAGTCGACTGTTTGGTTACACCCAAAGTTGTCGACGGCCGATATCGACTCGTTTCTCGATGGCAGTACGACCGTAGCAAAGATCCAAGGTTTCCATTTGTTTAACCGGCCGCAATCTGCAAACACCAGAAACTCCATCATCGTGCTGTACGCGGTGACACATTGATTAAGCAGAAAACCGCCTTTCAAGTCACCTACCTTAAGGCGTTTACTATATGTGGTAAGGAGGCACAGGGTATTTGCACTGCTTGTCTCACGGAGTTCAGCATAAGCGCCACACGTCAGAGAATGATAGTGTCGACGTGGAAGGACTTGGGGACCGGGGGCTTTCCCTTGGAAGACATGTGGCGGAATCCCATATCCTGTGAATGGAGGGAAGAAAGGCATAAGATTCCAGACTATGAGTGTGAGAGCATTCGAGCTCGATACGAGGGAGCTTGAGCATGGCCATAGTGGTTTACGAAAGGAATGGAATGATATCTAGCCAAATTTGCATACTCATTTTAGTTTGAATATAACTGATTTCGGTCATCCCTGATGATTCTCCCAGCATCAAAGCGATCTGCACAATACACAAGGCCCTGTCACATCTCAAACAGTGGCTTTTATAAGTCAAGCCACTTATCATCTGGATCTAATCTATCGATAACCTGCTGTTGGCAATCTATTCATCCCAGCCGCCACTCACGCAATACAGCCGACATAAAATCCCGGTCCCTGCAGCGGCTGCATTTACCGACCCGCCAACCCGATCCCTCGGGTTGATATATTATTGTGCATAAAAACCCTTGTCTGCTTTGATTGAACGTCCGAATGTAGATGTTAAATATGAGTCAGTCACTAGCACGTTTGGTTCATGAAAGGATGCGTGTCAAACAAACAGTATTCTTCATTTGCTAAGACGCTTGCAAATCCCACCATATATGTTTCAAGCTCGCTGATCAAACACAGAATCAGACAGAAATAACGCTGAGTGCCCCCAATGCTCGTTTGTTCCCTAGATAGACATGTATGACCGCCCATTCCAAGTCCCGAGGTAAATCCAAATAAGCCAACGCCATGCCGCTATATCAAATTTCCAATATCACAACTCCGTCCATCTTTCCAAGTTGTACCACCTAATCGAAAATAATGGATATTAAAGAAATGATTAACACATGATGTGTTATTACGGTTCTCGAACCGGAGGAAGTGGTGGGTGTTCGGTGACCTCTGGAGGCCGGTTGTTTGAGCCTCGAGTGCCGGGTCGGTGGGTATCTGTCTGGCCTACGAGATGTTCGCTCGGCCCATAGAACCCATGCATCTCCTCATTGACAATACTGAGATTACTCTGACCCAAGGAATCGCTTCGTATCCGTGGCCCACCCGACTGGCGCTGAGCAATAGGTGGTCGGCTTACGACACTGGCGGCACTGCCGGATGATCTCCGCCTCTCGTCCCGTGGGAAAACTACCGAAGACGGAGAGCTCGGCAGCTCCGGCACATAAGGTATCGCTTCGAGTTCTGGCGGAGGATGACTGCCTGCCATAACTCCAGGGGTACCATCAGAGTTCTCTGAGGCGTTGCTATAATTTCGAACATGGGTATATGTCCCATATGAATCGGTACTCGATCGGTTCCTTGTTGACCCGGTAAACCTAGAAAGCTGGCTCGATCGCTGTTGGTCGCTATTCGCTAAGGAACTAAAGTAGTCGTCCCGATTTCCCATCGCATCAAAGCTGGTATGCCTACTCGTGGCGGCGCTTCCAGATACCGCATGGTATCCATTCGCTCCAGGCGTAGGCTCATTGGAACTCGGATCTCCGCTTGCAAGCCCGAATGGTGAAGTTGCTGCAGAGTCGGGTCCGGGGTTGGCTGGTCGAGTTGGTATCATGGATGGGTGAATCAAGGGGTCAGCGCTCAACTCATCAACTTCAGAATCGGCCGTCTTGAATTCTCTCGTAGGCCGAGGCTGAGTGTTGGAGCCGTTGGATTTGTCAGACGTTTTTGTTGTGCTGACAGCAGCAACGACCTTGTTCAAATGACGGATGATGATGAAAGCCGCCACTAATACTATAATTAAAAAGGCCACGGAACCGGCAATGATGCCAGCTAGTGCGCCGGTTGAAAGGCCTCCCTTATCATTATCGTCTTTGTCAGACGAGGATGTCGCGCTGACTTTGGGAATCGTCGAGGGGAAGTATTTTAAAACTGCTTGGTCCTTATCGTCTCCTGCGTCAACAGTTGGAAGTGCCGTAGG
This sequence comes from Fusarium sarcochroum, assembly GCA_013266185.1. Lineage (NCBI taxonomy): Eukaryota > Fungi > Ascomycota > Sordariomycetes > Hypocreales > Nectriaceae > Fusarium > Fusarium sarcochroum. The sequence continues at coordinate 100,020 of JABEXW010000113.1, read as the reverse complement.
AGCTGTAGGGGTTTCGACAGTAACAGCCGTCGTTCTGTAAGTTGTGCGTTCTCCCCATATTGTCGTGGTAACCATCATGGTAGTCGTAACGGTTACAGGGTCGGAAGAGTAACACTGATTTACACCGCATGCCATCCCGTTAGGACAACAGCCGTAGCTCAGTGATGATGGACAGAGATACTGGCTGCTGGGACATCCGTATGTATATGGCGATCCAGAGGGTGGTACGCAACCGTCGGCAGTTTCACACAAATATCCATCGGGGCAACATCCTCCTACTATATGTAAGCCTCATGTCGCAAAAAATCTGGGTTTCCAAGATACGCACCTCCATATACAGGATCACAAACATGCCAACCGATTTTTGTTCCACATGTCGAAGGACCTTTGGTTGTCGCTTGGCAGCTTTCTTTGGCGCAGTCGTAGTTTTCCGGGCAGCATCCTCCATTCAGGCTCGCCGGACATAACTTCATGCTCGCAGCGCATTGTGATTCGGCTCGTCGAACAAGGCCCGCGGCTTGTGTAATTTGCGCCTTCTTCTCGATTCGATGAACTCCATCGTGTCTTTTGTAATCCGCCGCCTCAATACCCAAAACCCAGAGGGCACCTAATAGCGAGGCGACACAAAAGCGACACCCCCAGTTCCTCATGTCGTGCGATCATGGAACTGAGGGGAGATGCGACGAAGCGAGTGATAATTTTGACAAATCGTGGGGGCCGCCGATCATGGGCAAAATGCGAGGAGGGTAAATGCAGCTCCCTCAAAATGGTCGTGGTCGTAAACGCAAGGATGTGATCTTAGACGATAGTTGCGGGTTTAGAGCGGTTACAGTTCGATTCGAGATATGATCGCCGTGGATCAACAGTCAAAATGTTCGGTCGTTGCGTACGGAATGAATAGGAATAATGAAAGGAAGAGAAAAGGAGGAAGGAGTCTGACAAAATAGAGAGAATCCTAATGTCAGCAATGGAGGCCTTAGATGCTTGTCTAGAACCGGGGTCAGAGGATGCTACGCCACGAGTGAGCAGTAATTGCTTCAATCATACCAGCGTCTATAGGGCTGAGTAAAAGCCCACCGAACCGTCGGCGCGGGTCGCTCTGGTTGGACGGTCAACTGGAGTGCGCAGTGCTGTAAGAAATATGGCTCCTCTTCTGGTAATTATCATGGGTCCAGCGTGGAGACTGAGGCAAAACAGAGAGTGAGAACGGTGAGAGAAGCCCAGGTCGACGGGATGAGCAAGGCCTACGGATAAGCAATAATGGGCACGACATGCGCCTCGCTTTCTCTTGCGGGGGGCAGCTCGAGCTGAAACCGAGTCTGCGAGTCTACGCCATCGAGCCAAGAGCCTCAAGAGGATCGATCGGTGACAGAGCTATTAGAGAGCATCACATATGCGGCATTACCTCGTCGACTGTCATCTTCACCAGTCACTCTTCACTCAAGCCGCAGCAGATGCAGCACTGCACCTCATGGGATTCGCTGAGAGCACGCACCGCCCCGATAGTTCAAGAGCGAAAATCCCCTGTTGCTCTATTTCTATCTCCCCTCCCCAAGACAAATGCTGTGTCTCTTCATCGCATCATTGGACGATGGTCAAATTCGCAACCTCCAGTGGCCGAGCGTGGGCGGAGGTGCATCGTTTGGGAGAGATGGTGCGCACAAGTGCATTGGCGTTGCTACCGTGGCAGCCATTCAACGGTCTCGTCCGTCTGACAAGCAAACAAGGCCACGAATCAAATGTCATATTGGAATACAGAACCCTGTCGATTATCGACCGAAGGGCCTCCTTCGACCAGAGTTCTGGAGCTTTGGGGGCCGAGAACCTCGTGGGCGGAAACGGAGACAGACTGACTGAAGACACTTGGACGAATAGAGAAGGAAGATGGCTGAGCGTTGATGAGTTGAGGATCCCAACTTTGTCGAGTCATGTGACTGACGTAGAACGGAAAGATAGTGCGGTCTTTTTTCAAACAATTGCACCACGAGGTCATAGTGCCCTCGGAACCTAACCCGTTGACAAATGATGCGTGCCTTGGTTGATTTTTTTCATATTGCAAGGGCATCACGCTGGCTTGAGTTGACGCCCGCTCCTAGGCGGTCAGTCCATAGTAGCCTCATGAGCTTTCAACGATGAGAAAGACGGCATTAGTTAAGTTTAGCTTGTCTGCTAGAGGGAAGCTTGTTTTCATAATATCATCGCCTTGGTATGCCTAGGGCGACTTCAAAAGATCGTCGACGACGTTAAACGACGGCGGTTTGTCCCAAAATAGATCAACCCCTCGTTGAAGATGATGGAACTTTGGGTTTGGCGGGAGGTTGTGTGGAGTACGTACCTAGAACGTTAATTAAAGGGTCTCCGCGATGCTACGGACCTCGGTTCGCAGAATGAAAATCAGCCGCGTCTACCGGACTCTCGGGGCTCTAAAGAACTGGACCAGCGCAAGAAGAAACAGAGCCGTGACTGCGAATGGATAATTCGAAGCGGATTTCTATAGATTCCTCAGCAATTTAGGCAATTTACAATGTGTTAGGAGGGGCATGACGAGATGAATCGGTTGACCACCCTCTCAATCATGAGGTTAGAGTGCCTTGCAAGGTAAGCAAAGAGCAGCATTATCAATGATCAGCCCAGATCGCGTAAGTGTGACTCTTCCCCACTGTCAACAATGCTTGTTTGGAGACGGACCTCCCTAGCCTGGGTGCTAAATCATGAAGTTTGACCAAGCCCCGAATATGGAGACACCTGGTCTTCCTTTACGATCACTTTAGCTAGATTCATAAGAAAAAACCGGGAATTGCGTTATCCAGTAGGTAAAGCTTTTAATTGTTAAATAATTAGATAGTCTAAATTTTGGTCAGATCAGGCTCTATGGATGTCACTTATCTTGCACGCATTATAAGATCATGCATGATATGAGCGCCTTTTCTTTGGCCTCCCCAGTACCGCATGGATGGTCGACAGCCGGGCATTCGTCAGTAGCCAGTCGTGCCAGGCCCCCTCGTAGCTGCATCGGACTGCCAAGAATCGTTAGGTATCTGGTCCAAAAAGCGTGGCTCAAGGGTCCTGCAACGTTAGCTGCATGTCGGTGTCTCTCCAGGCACCACCTTCTGGACTAGAGCTGTCTCGGTCTCGTGGCCGCGGATTCAGGCTTCATGATCGGTGTCTGCTGTCGCGATCGTATCCATCGGCCTTGGTTTTGCTTGGAATTCTAGATCCAAGATATTGGCGACGGCAGAGTTACACCTTCCAGAACTGTCACATCCGTCAACGTCGTGGAACACGCGTGTTTCTATCGTCATCCCCGCCTCCGCTCATTTTAGAGACATTGCCGATCAATCAGTCTAAGGGTCCACGAACTTTATTTTGGTCGTCGGGTCGGGTTGCTTTTGTTGTTCCTGCGCAAGCGAATGTGTCGAAGTCGCCCCAGCATTTCCCGTCTAGCCCGTCAAAACCGCGCGCGGGGGTGTTGATCACCCCTTGCTGTGATCTCCCTGACACCCAACGAGGATTCCCATTGTTCAGAAGAGCGAAGATCTCAGACCCGATGCAACATGATTAACGGACGAGACGGGAAGGGTTGCGGCGTCCGGCAAAGCACGCGGGGGCGGGAACGGATGGAGGCGCCCGATTCTTCAATGGCTTGGTAATTAGCCAGGTTTCTGGTTTGCCGCACCTGTTAGAATGAGTTACCCATCACCATCTGAACCTAAAACGGCGGAGTGGCATCCTGTAAGCTCAAAGCTGCTGAGATGGCAGTCTCATTACCCCGGATTTTCCAGCGCACCGGGGAATAGAATGCCAGGGCCAGGTGTTTGCCGCTTTTGCGATCCTGATTGATTCTGCAGGGACATGAGATGCTTTAAGTCTCAATCCTGAGATGCTACACAAGGTAGAGTAAGGGTGTGATTGATGTCGTTTCTTTTTGAGCAAGCCAATTCTAGAACATTTGGCAGTTGGTACTTTTTGGGTGGCGTTGATTGAGGGTCCTCTTCATGTGAAGGACAGTCACCTGGTATAGACGAGCGGGGGTGTGGATTTGCATTTGCACCATTGACGGGCTTATACAGCACTGTACTGACACTGTCTGGACCGCTGTAGAATGCGGTCTCTTTACAGTAGAAATTTACCGGATATTAGACCCCGGTTCACGTCTTCCACCGCAAAACCTAAGAATTCACCCCTGCAACTTCATCCCATGGTTCCATCTCATCCCCAAATCTCTCCGCAGAACTAGGGAGAGACGAGCTAGAGAGGCCAGAAATTTCTTCAGGGCTTGTCCAGTTACTGCTCTCACTAGGACTAGGTCTACATAGCTGATCCATCCAGCGCTCGAGTCAACTGCAGCGCCCGTAACCCCGCAAGCTAAGAAAAGGTAACTTTGGCCAGACTCGGAAAAGTGTCCCGGCATGGGCCAGGGATGTCATGGATGCTGAAAGATCACGATGGTGTGTAGTGACAGGACTGGACACTGGACCCAAGTCAAGTTAGGTAGAGGAGAGGCAAGGTCCTTCTGCTGGTGTGCTTCTTTGAGACCGAACCATGACGCCCCGAGGGCGCACGAGGCATCAATTTTGATCCCTTCCATTTCTTCTTTTCCCCTTCTTCTCCCACCTTTTCGTCTCTGACTTTGGCTAATTGTCTGCATCGTCATCTCTACTTTTTCGCCTTCACTAGCTATTACGACTCAAGTACTTGAATTAAATATCACCATCAACCTCCCTCCCGTCTCCGCACCCACCTCAATCTCTCCCCAGATCCTCGGCTTCTTGCGGACTTTATCTTCCCCTCTTCCTTCCCCCACACCGACGCAGATCAGCTTTTCTACAACAACTGCTTGACGCCAGCTGCTCTGATTCTACTGCAACAAGCTTGATAGCGAATATCTTGTGTTGGAATTGAAATAGGGCTGCGAAATTCGAATCGCTTTATCGCCAGTGTTTTCGAGGGTTATGCAGTATCACGCCCGGTAGATGGAAACCGCATGATTGACTTCTGATCCTTTGATCATCTTCATTCGCCACACATATCTTCACAATGCTGCTGTACACCCGACTTGCACCTGCAAAGGTTCCCAAGAAGCGCTCGCGCGCAGGTATGTCAACTATTCTAGCATCACTCCGTTACACGATGCTCCCATGCTCTAGCGCAAAGGCGTATTTGGCTGACTCGAACACTGTTTGTTGTCGCACAGGATGTGCTTATTGGTAAGTGCATAACATCCAATTCCTGTACCAGAATCAACTGACTAACACCGTTTTCTACAGTAAAGAAAAGGTACCTCGCTCATTCAATATGTGCACTTGATATCATACTGACTTCTCCGTCATAGAAGAAGAAATGCGATGAAATCCGACCTGCATGTGCGCGATGCCAAGAACGCAACCAGGAGTGCGTTTACGAACCTGTCCGACCTCGTCAGAGGCGTAAGCGCGAGTCTACTGTCCCCTGCTCGCCATTCGATACCAATTCTTCCTCGGGCTCGGACAGGGCTACACATGCCTTAGACGCCCATGCTCTTTCGGAATGGAACGACGATGCGCACGATAAATCAGCTGACGAAGAATCGCTCGACGAAGCTCCCGCTACGACACAAGCACCAACACTTGACACTTCTCTTGTCAACCGGACTGCCCGCAAACTCTCGAATGGCGTATCGGATTGGATTCCCGCAGACCTGCCTGTGATTTCTCCCCTCGAGTCGGTCGATTTCCAATTGCCCCCATTCGACGAGCCCAAATATGTCATTCAACATCTTGAAAACCAAGATGAGGATGTTGAAGACATAGTCCGCCGGGACCGTGTTAGCATTAGTATTCCTACGACAACGTATGCTAGCACTTATGCGGGCGCATTTGCGATGCCCAGTCCTTCTCTGGCTATGATTGCGCCTATCCCAGCGCCATCCCCTCGGCTTGAGTTCTGCTCTCCAGTGTTCTCAGAGTTCTCCGATCGCACCAACCGACGCGCCCTTGTGGATCATTTCTGCAATGTTCTGTCGCATCTCATTGTGTTCCGCGAAGAATCTGGCAACCCCTTCCAACAGCTTGTGCTTCCTTTGTGCCAAGATAGTCAGGCTGTCACAAATGCCGTCTTTGCTCTGGCAAGCGCTCATCTCGAATACCGAGGGGTTGACAATGATGAGAAGAGTGTCTATTTCCACAACAAGGCCATTCAAGGGCTTGCACGCTTGATTCAGAAGGGGGCAAGTGCAAATCGAAACGAATTGTTGGCTGCCATTATGCTTCTTGTCTATTATGAAGTGGTGAGTCGTGACATGTGCAATTCACATCCTAATCTTTTACTAACAGTCTCATAGCTGGTTCAGCAAGGCCGTTCCAATATCGTTGATGGGCACCTCAAAGGCGCCATGACTATCATGAGCAACAACGAAACTGCTACCGATCCTACTGGCATCTTTTTAGAACGGGTAAGTTCGTTTTGAGCAGCTATAATGAACGTTTTATTAATAGCCTATAGGCATTCCGCTTCTACGATGTGATTGCAGCACTTTCATTCGGCACTGCGCCGCTCTCTAGCGCACCGGGTACCAATTATCTCACACCGTTCCCTCCTCTGGATTCTGGTGGTTCTATGTCACCCCTCAATAGTGTCGATACTCTTCTCGGTATGGCCACATCTCTGTGGCCAATCATCCATCGACTCTCGAACCTCTTGGCCCTCAAAGATCAGCTCGATGTTGCCGTTGCCAATGAAGAGGTTTCCAAGGTTGCCGTTCTCAGAACGGAGTTCGAGACCTCCGCATCAGCCATTGAGACGGCGCTGGAGGACTGGCACCCTGCACTCCCTGAAAACTCGATCTTGAACCAGAACCCTGAAGAACTGACCCCTGAACAATCAACGGAAAGGAGTCGGCTTCAGAGCATCCTTAGCAACGCCTTATCTTATCGTCATTCCGCGTTTGTCTACCTTTACCGCACCATTTACAGCTACCCACGCAGGCACCCCCTCGTGCAACGCCATGCACATATCAGCCTTACACACTGTGTCGGAACCGTTAGCAATACTGGTCCCATGAGCGCTCTTCTCTGGCCGCTTTTTGTCGGTGCTTGTGAGGCTACTTCTCTTGCCGATCGTGAACTCGCACGTCAGACATTCATTGCTATCAACCGACGGCAAGGCATGACAAATATCGACCGCGCATGGACCATTGTGCAAGAAGTATGGCGACGTGCGGACAAGGCAGATATATTACAGCAAAAAGAGGAGGCAATGCTGATGGGTATGAGAAGTGGAGGCGATCTCTGGAGAAGAGTGAGCGCGGATATGGGTGTGACTATCGTTTTTGGATAAAAGGAGCAAACGCGAACAAGTTCGAATGATGGCGGCAACGACTGATTGGTGATACCCGTTCAGCAACTATATACAGCTGGATACTTCTGGAGTTGAAAAAGGAATGGGAAGCGAAGCGATCGATATATGCATTACTCGGGAGGGCTGGGAGCATTCACTACCTGGCGTTGAAATGAAATGATGTGGTTGGCACTCTGCAAACTGATTTGGGGTGGTTATCTGATTAAATAGGTAGGCATTTGTTTCTATGTATCTATATATGAATGCGATGAGTTGTATCAGTTGAGATTGAACATGTAACCCTTGTGGGTATCAATTATCAAGACACTGTAGTTTGGTTTCACCACATCTTCGAGCACTATCGACGCAGTGCCTGTTTAGTGGATCTCGATGTAGTTCGCCACTGACATTCATCGGATTGAGAGCTCCGTTTCCTAGGGTGATGATGCGGCAGGCAATGCAGATCATTATGCATAGACGTCGTATTCACGTTGAATTGGCGCGCTGGGACCCAGACAGTTGGGTGTTGCGATTCTATGAATGATATTGTTGATTGAAGAAGAGTGAGGAAACCTAATTGCTCTGCTTACCAACACTTTCCTGACACCTGAGCTAGGAACATCAGCCAAGGAGGTTGTGAAGGACTTCCCCGCATTCTGGAAGTAAAGTCAATTACACCAATTTGCTTGGCTTATCCATTCGGCTTGTTTGGGGTGGCTGCCGGATCATGGGATGGATTGACAACTGTCTAGCGCCGTGGGGTGCACTTCAAGCATTCATGGTGAAACAAACATGTCGCAATGTATCTATGTAGTCATATTTTGTATAAAGGGCATGTTTTGGATAGATAAGCACAAGATCTAGAATTCCTTTTTTGAAGATTTAGATTGGTCATGTGCGTATGTCTTGAAAGTGAAATGAGGGGGTTTATGCTAGGAACCCAATTGTATAAACTATGCATGTTGTGTTGAGTTGAGTTGACTGGCTGGACTGGGCAAACATAGAACCCCGCTTCTAAACACAAGAGCCAAGACGAATATGGGCTTTCGCATGTATTTCTGGGCTCGACATATATGTGCGTGATACAGCATATAAAGCAGCAAGGCATCGTATAGACATGGGATACTGCAGTTCAGTTGGTCACTTGATCTCCTCCTGAAAGGGGGGTTGGGGCTTGAATAAGGTCGGCATGCGGGCCGTTACGTCGGCTTTCATTTTTAGTCTAATAAGGTTAGGGGCAACGACTAAGAAAGGGGAAAGGAAAAGAGAGGAAGAGGAGTTGGTGGAGGAGGATTGGACGAGGTGATCCCGTTGGAAAGGGCTGTGATGAATGACAGGAGAGGAAAGAGGAGAGAGATCAAGGCTAAATATTGCCACTGCTTTCTTCTGCCCGGTTTTATCATGTCTATTGCCGTTAGACCACTTGCCATAATTACGTTAGTTTCTTGACTTGGCTTGTTACAACACCATTTCCTACTCCTACAACACAGAGAGAGGGCTGTGATAACTCTGTTGCGACACAATTAAAGGAGTTGTCCGTGTAATAGAGCGCAAGCTACGTACTAAGGTGAGCTTACGTCTTTGGTCATTCGAGCTCTGCAATTCTTTCTCTCCACATGAACATTTACCCCACCTGCCTAAACACCATCCCCGTCCCCAGACCTTGGCAATCCATGTCTCCCTGTCGTCCACTTTCGCAACCATTTCTACCATCTTTTACCTTTACATCGCATAATTACTATATTCCTTTGGTAATTTCTAATTACTATACCCAATTCCTTCTCATTCCTGTTGCGACAATACTGCCGACCCTTGTTTCTCCTCCACAATTGCCGGAGCTTGAAGACGGAAGTTCTACCTAACAAACCGTCCGTCCCTGTATCATCGCCTGTCGGCTTCATGTTCCTGATTGCTTATACGAGACCAATCCTGAACATGCTGCTGGGCCATCGTTGCGCCCTTGTCTACCTTTAGCACTTTTGCCAAATCGATACAAAGACAACCATCTCAACTCTGACTATTCTTCCAGAGCCCACACTAAACATCCGCTATCGCAACCTCTCTCGTCGCATCCCTTGCTTCTCATTCCCCCGAGGTTGCATTACCTCGCCACCTGTCGCATAGTCGCCCAACACCGACAAGCCACAGCCTGCAACAAGCCTAGAAAGAGCATAGTTACCGAAACAACCCCCGAACCCCGCTGGTCAGCTTGCTTGTCATTACGACTTCGGCCGCTTATACTCCGTTGTTCCATCTTGCGCCGGCCGTCGACATCCCACCCAAGCGTCCGCTTCTGCGCCCAACTCCGTAACCTTAAGTGAAGCATCACCATGTTCTAGTCATGAGCACCCAGACCAACACATCGGACTCGGTTCCGCCGCCACCGCGTCCGATTCGTTTCGTACACAACCAGGGACAACCGCCTTCCAAGCGGCGCCGAATTAATGCTGCGTAAGTTGTTCTGCCGCCACCGTGTTTGGTTCTGGTTGTTGCCGTTACACAATGCGACATAGCGGTATTCGCGTGGTTCTGTGCTCTTCGCTCAGTCCCTTTTCTTTGCTGGGCACATCGTCAACATTGCCTCCTTTAGCCAATTGTCCATGACTAACTCCTTTGCGGCTCAGGTGCTTGACCTGTCGAAAACGCAAGACAAGATGCGCTGGCGAACGACCCTTTTGCTCGACTTGCACCAAGAACGGCCACCAATGTCTAGGGTATCCCGAAGAGATAAAGAGGGAGGATGGTGATAAGCCGACACCGTTGGACAAGTCGGGCCACGAACGAGACGAACACGAACCTCACAACTATCACGATGAGGACCACAAGGAAGAGAAGATAACCATGCGTGTCCAACAAACGCCCGAAGTACCTACTCCCCGATCAGCCCCGGAGGTCACAATGCCGGTCGCGAATATGATCGATTCGAAGCCTGACAAGAGCGAACCCGTTGTTGCGCCTGCGCACAACGGTCACCATCCTTCGTCCCTGGCCGCGCAAAGCACACCATCACCCACTGCTGTCCGCCGGTCCGAAAGCAATCGCGTTCCTTACTTTCGCTACTTTGGCCCGACCGCCATTGTTCCAGGCTTCAAACAAATGGTTGTTTCTGTACGTGATCGACGGCGCTCTACTGCCGGTTCAATGGCCGGGACTTCGCCTATATCAGTTCACAGCGGAGTACAAGGAAGCAGCTCAGCTGTCGATAGTGACGTGGTTGGTGAAGAATTGCCTACTTACGACCCCAACGATGCTGCTCCAGTTCACCCTTTGATTATCAGTCTCATCAAAACCTTCTTCGTGCAGATGGGTTCCAGTTATCCATTCCTTCGAGAGCCAAAGTTCTTGCGCATGGTGAAGGAAAAGAGAGTTGAACCCATACTGGTTGATTCAATATGCGCTCTGGCCGCGAGATTCTCTGATTCACCAGCCCTTACTAATGGAAACGACAAGATGCCCAGGATGGAACGCGGTGCTGTGTTTGCGCAACGAGCTAGACAAGCAACTGTTGATACGTTCCCGTGCCCAACTGTTGGTGCTGTGCAGGCTTGTCTTCTTATGGCATACGAGGGCTTTGGAGCAAGCCAGGATAGTGCTTTGTGGATGTATCTTGGCCTTGCTATCCGAATGGCTGTCGACTTGGGTCTGCAAAAAGAGGTCGGCGTTCAGTATCAAGGCGAGAAGGATCCATTGTATTCTCAAACCTGGGGCCGCCACCTTGGCGACGAAGGAAGTTCTGAGCCAAAGATTGGGGAGTCAAGTCCGTTAAATCCCCAAGAACAAAAGGAGGTTGTTCAGGAACGAATGGACACATTTTGGGCTGTTTTTGTCCTTGACCGTGTCATTTCATCGGGAACAGGCCGTCCTGTAACGTTCCGAGATGACGACTTGGAGCTCTCAATTCCGGAACCCTTTATCGATCCAGCAACTAACTGGCCATCACCATATCCTATCTTCCTTCAGATCATTCACCTCTATGGCCGCGTCTGTGATGTTCTCAACAAGGTTCGCAATGCGCAGGATCTCACCAGAGATACGTGGGACAAGCTTGGCGAGATGGAGCATGAACTTACAAGGCTTTACAAAGGCTGGGACTGGCGTCTGCAGTTCAATGTGAGCAACTTTAAAGCGTATTTGGGAGCAGGTCAGGGTACTACGTTTATTCTGTTGCATTTCTGGTTCCATGCCCTCTTCATCATCCTTCATCAGCCGACGCTTCTCACGCCCTTTGCTGAACTACGCAGCGAGCTACAACTCTTACCGGACAGTCGCGAGCTTAGTATGAGCAGCGCAAAGACGATATGCGATATTCTGTCTTTTGCAGACCTAATCGAACCAAAGAGTTTCATCGGTAATCCCTTCACCAGCCAACCGATTTATATCGCGGCCTGCGCCTTTGTAATGGAATCTAGCGCCAATGCTTCGAGTTCACCATCAAGGGCAAATTCACCCCCAGGGGGGCACCAACAGAACGCTTCGTCTGGAGGCAACAAGCCTCGAGAAGCGAAGTCATCGAGACACTCTCTCTTAGCTTCCGCAGCTAATCAGAACTACCAAAAGTGTTTCAACTCGCTCCAACAAGTTCAAATGTACTGGGGCGGTGCTACGTACATCATCACTGCCTTAGACCAACGGGCCAAAGGAATCTGGGATTGCGAAACCTACACAGCAGAAGAGTATGAAAGTACAAAGGCACCTCGCAGAGGCAGCAATGGGTCGTTGAATAGCTCTTTCCCCAAGTTTGAGAACAAGGCCTCGCCAAGGTTATCAGGGCCACCTATAGCATGGACGTTAGCAGGCACAGCCAATTCGCCAAACTCGAGCTTGACGCTTATGTATCAAAATCGCGATTCAGCAGCTCAGGCTGGAACTCAACCTACCCAGCCATTGAGACCCCCTAGCACCCCGCCCGGCAACATGATTTTTGATCCTATTCGACAAAGTCTGCCAGACTCAACAAGCATGCTTGCCCCTGCTTATCCTCAACCGAACATCTCAGCTGTGAGGCAATCATCTCGCCCGGCTATGCCCCGTCGAGCTTCAAACCTGTCAGCGGGGAGCGCCCAAGCACGGCCCACTGTTCAGTTTAATGGAGTGCCTGAAGATGGTGAAAGCAATGACTTTTACGCCGGCACAAGATTCACACCTACGAGCCAGCCAGCGACTGGCTTTGACGCATATAGCGTTTCGCCGCCAACAGCAATGACAGAGAATGGAGTGAACACAGCTACGACGCTCTCAGGAGCAAATCCCATGTATTTTGGCCAAAACAACTTTACATACACGATGCCTTGGGGGGCTTCTATGGGAAGCATGGACGGCATCACTTTTGATAGCCAGGATATTGATATTGCTGCATTGGGTTTGCAGCAGTCAGACATGATGGGTCCTTGGTTGGATTATATACCCTCGGATGTGCTGGGGCTGTTTGAGCATCAGCATCCGCACATGGGTCAGGGTGGTCAATGATTATTTCACTTGGCTTCATACCTGATACAGGCGTTATGTCGATTCACATTACAGTCATGGACGATTATACTACACACTTGCAAGGCGTCCAGTTGGTAATAGGTTTCGGCGTTTGTGATGGGAACAATAAAATGGGGCTGCCATTCTAATGTATCAAGATATCCCGAGTTCGAGCTTGGCGCAGCAGGTGTATAGGGCGCGGAATTGAAACTTTTTAATGACATTTGTATTTTTCTTGTATATGTGTTGCAAGGCGTTGAAACCCAGGAAACACGAGCATTGTGATAGGGTATTGATTTAGCACGGAACGAAGCTTGAGTGCATAAAGAGCTATAAATTGAGGTATGAATAAGAGAGGTGTACAAGAATTGAGCTCCCAACGACCACTGCTAGAAATTAAGCCAAGAATACAACAAATGCTCATTCTCAGACATAAATTCAGCCATTCATCTACCTAAACGGCTTCTTTCAGCTTTACGGAAGGGTTATGATAGTGCCCTCGACTCAATAACCAGCAAATATGTTCACATATATCTATATATCATACAAAAACTGCCATCTACAGCTTCGCCTTGTCCTCTTTGAGCCACTGCTCATACCAAACTTTTCCAAATTCCTGTCTTTCGCCCTCCATCGCCTGCGCCTCGTCAAACCTCCTCTCATGCGCCTCCATAGCCGGGCCCTTCATAAACTCGACCAAGCCCGCATACATCTCAGCCTTTAGCACGCCGTAAACGCCCGACTTGCTCTTGCCGACAAGTTCCTTCTCCTCAACAAAGCGCAGTAGGTCCTCGAGACCCTTTGGCGCGATTCCATCGGCTATGCCGGCTGCTACGGCGTCCTCGCCCGAGAAGCGCTTGGCTTCGAGGACGAGGCTACGGTAGGTGGCGTGTGAGTACTTGACGCGGAAGAGGGCCGACATGGCGGGTTTGAGGGGTGCGCCGAAGATGAGTTCATTGAGGCAGAGGAAGCCTCGTGGGGAGGGAGCGAGACGGTAGTCGTGGGCTGTGGCGAGCATGAGACCGCCGGCGAAGGCGTGGCCGTTGAGGAGAGCCACTGTAGGCATTGGGTATCTGTTTTCGGTCAGTATGGCACATATTAATGAGACTGGGAGATATACGTCAAGAAGCGGTTCCAGACATCATACAGCAAAGGCCAAAAGCCATCTGTAGACATAGCATGTTCAAGATCGAGACCATTGCTGTAGAACTTTGGTATTCCAGATGTAGTTACTACAACACCATGAGGATAGCCAAATTCGATAATGTCAAGAGCGTTGAGAATGGTCTTGAGAACAGGGGTTGTGAGACGGTTGTCGGGCGGTGATGTAAGAGTGAGAAGGTAGACTTTTGGTGAGGGCTCGGTGCATATGAGGGTACCGCCTGGATGGGCGCCGCACTGGGCGATAGGGAGGGCGAAGAGTGAGGAGGTCATTTTGTGAGTTGAGGTGGTTGAGTGAGGGATGCGATGAGAGTGAGTGAGGGTGAGAGTGGTATAAGAGATAGACGTGGAGTTGAAGTGCGGCTAAGTGAACCTCGGCTCGATCATAGAGGTTGGGGAAGGCCAGGGTAGATCATCGATTATCTCTCGGTACATGGAGTGTCATATGATGAACCAGTAGCGCCTATTGGTCATTTTTATGTCCGAGGTTATTCTTATTTCTATCTCACACATTGTTATTTCCGTCTTATACATTCTTCTTTTCATCCATTGTTCAATTAGTGGCTTACATGTGAACGACGTCAGTTAAAAGATTCCGGGGTAAAAAAGTACGTACCTCATGATGAGCCAGCCCCACTTCTCATGACAGACACGTACCTCAATTAACTCCAACCAATCATTGTATTCTCTTCACATGCCCCACGCAGCTCCAGCTTTCATCTCGTTACAGTAGCAAGTCAAGCTCCTGACAGTCCAAACCCCCACCAAGCATCTTCAAACGCAACCAAAAAAGAAGAAGAGCGCAAACATGGCTCGAGACGCCAAAGATAAAGGCTCGATCGTCTTCTTTCATCCTGATCTTGGTATCGGTGGTGCTGAGCGTCTTGTTGTCGATGCTGCTGTTGGACTTCAAGAGCGTGGACATCGCGTGGTGATATTTACGAACCATTGCGATCCGAAGCACTGCTTTGATGAGTGTCGCGATGGTACTTGGCTCACAAATATATACAAGCATATAGTCAGACTAACTAACATCTTACCTAGGAACCCTCGACGTCCGTGTTCGTGGCCACTGGCTCATCCCCATGTCCATCCTCTCCCGCCTCACCATCGTCTGCGCCATCCTCCGTCACGTTCATCTCCTCATTCACATAGCTCTAACAGGCGAACTCCACGCCCTGAGCCCTCGCGCCTTTATCGTCGACCAGCTCTCCGCCGGTCTACCTCTACTACGTTATATCGCACCCGCCGCCCCGATCCTCTTCTACTGCCACTTCCCCGACCTTCTCCTTGCGCAGGGCCGCGAGTCTACGATCAAGAGACTCTACCGTCGCCCGTTTGACTGGCTTGAAGAATGGACCATGGGATTCGCTAGTGCGGTTGCTGTTAATTCGGGATTTACAAAGGGTGTCGTGGAGAGGACGTGGCCGGATCTCAAGAAGCGCACGGAAACAAAGGTTGTGTATCCTTGTGTGGACACTGAGGTGAAAGAGAAGGAGGACATCAGCGATGAAGGAGATGCTCCTTTTGAAGGAGAGAAGATTATCTTGAGTATCAATCGCTTCGAAAGGAAGAAGGATATAGGCCTTGCGATCAAGGCTTTCGCCGCCATTCCTGAAGCTGAGCGCAAGGGCTGCCGACTCATCTTAGCAGGTATTTACTATCCTCACAAGTCTACCACTGCTCCATACGATGTTAATTCTTAACACTAGGTGGCTACGATCCTCGCGTCTCCGAAAACGTCCAATACCACTCCGAGCTCGAAGCCCTCGCCTCCTCCCACTCTCTTGAGCACCTCACCACCAAGACCCTTATCACCGCCCTGTCCGCACCTGCGACCGTCCCCGTTCTCTTCCTCCTCTCGATTCCCAACTCCCTCAAGGCCGCGTTCCTTCGCTCAGCGCGCGTTCTCCTCTACACACCCGCCAATGAACACTTTGGCATTGTGCCCCTCGAGGCCATGCTCGCGCGCACGCCTGTCTTGGCCGCTGACTCAGGCGGTCCTGTCGAGACCATCGTCGATGGAGAAACTGGATGGCTGCGATCGCCAAAGGATGTGGACGCTTGGGCTGAGGTCGTGCGCAGTGCGCTGAAGCTTAGCGATGCCGAGGTTCAGGCCATGGGTGACAAGGGCGCTGCCAGGGTTAAGGATCTATTCGGAAGGGAACAGATGGCCAAGCGATTCGATGAGATCGTAGATGACATTGTCGCTAGGAAATCCCCTGTATCCGCCACACGGACCATCATTAATGCCGCCGGAGTCTTGGTCGTGTGCCTTCTAGGACTGGTAGCTTCAGCAATCCTTGCCAGAGGGAAACAGGGCGCGTCAGAAGACTCGGTTTAATAGCAGCAGGTCGTATAGATGGGTTTGGTGTCATCAAGGGGCATTTAGACAGACGGACATATACATTGGTTGCTTGTAATATACCATCTAAAACCACTTTCATCTACCTACATTTGATGTGTATGAGTTAAAAGATTCAAGACTTGACAGTACCAAATCGCTGTTAATTATCAGTGTCCTATGCTCAACATGGACAACTTAATATGGAATATGAACTAAAACTTTAACAGACAAGCGACATAGTTCCTCCCTATATCTATGCAAATGCACCCAAACTGCTCCGATGCCACCGTGTATAACCCAGCATGAAAGTGCAAGGATTCAATCTTTGTGCTCCTGTTCCTGCTCCTGCTCCTGCTCCTGCTCCGATGTGTAAACAATGCGTCGACCATGTACATGGGACTGGCTTCCGGCGACACGGGGGGGACGTTCTGGGCCTATGCCTTCATTCAACATATTCTTCATCCTATTCTTCATCCCATCTCGTAACCCATCATTATGCTCATTTCCTCGTCCATCATCTTCCGTCCTGCCCCAAAAGCAACTTCCCTCCCATCCTAATATAACAACGCGGGGGTAAAAATGTTTATAGCAACTGAACCACCCATGATATGCCGCAAATAGCAATGCAATCAAATCCCTCTCTGGCATAGTAGCAACGGTCTAATAACAAGAAAAAAAACACCTTGTGTGATCCCAGGCCTCCTATATATGAGGGCCGAATGCTTCAAATCATTTCTCCAGACTAACAACTTCAGATGCGACTCAACCAATAACAAAAAGACTCCCAATGCTCATCTGGCATCTGATAAAGTATGTGATAAGAAAAATAAAGAAACTTGACAAATCTTGTCACGAAGTGGGGAGGGGTATCATGGTTCATAGGGCGACGTCCCCTCGTCGCCGTATGCAGAGGTCGGTACTTTCTTAGCAGTTTCAGTGCTTGCAATGCTGATATTGGTATCGCGTCTCCGAGGATTGAATGCTGGAGGTCGTGGTGTGGATTGTGTTGGCTTCTTCTTTGCCTTTGCCATCAGCAGTATCCCATCATCACTCCCATCGTCGTCGTCGTCGTCAAAGTCATCCTCCACTGGTCGCGCAACAGGAGTGCTTGTCACTGAGTCTCGAGCACTTCCTTCCAAGTGTACAGCAAGTGAGCCACTGTCCATAGCAGGAGGGTTGCCATAGACCTGATCGATAGGAAAGCCAGCGGCAGGCTCTTTATCGAAAGCCGGTGGCGTCAGACTGTCGGTAGTCTCGAGCCACTGGGGGTGAGCGCTCACGATACCTGGTTTACACAAGAGTTCGGCTTCCATATCAGCTGACACGGAGCTAGCACCGCTGAGTAGAGCCGGTAAGGAGGGATCAGACTGGAACGCCAGCATTCTCTCCGACGTGCTGGCCGTAGAAGGGAGCGCTGAAACGGGGCTTGTGACTTCGCTCGGACTGGTCGAGGGTGTGGCCAGGGCCTCCATGGAATCAACACTCGATGATTTTGTAGTGGGCATGGTCTCTGCACGAGGAAGAGGTTCATCTCGGGTCCACTCTTCCTGTATGGGCGAGGGTGGGCAGGAAAAGCTAATAGGGTCAGCCTGAGACCGCTCAGCCCGTCGCATGTAGAGCTCTTCCGAGTGGCGTGGAGGTGTTGTTCTGGGAACGGGAGCACTGTCCATTCTCTGAAGAGATCGAGGTCTCATCTTGGAGCATGCTTTTGTCCCGCTCACGTAGGTTGTTTCTGACTGGCTGTGATGATGACCATGATGATAGCCAGCAGCAACAGCAGCAGCAAGTGATGAAGAGAGCAGTGATGCCTCCAGGCGTTGATGCTGTGTGCCCTTGCCCAAATCAACAGACTTGACAGGCCGCCGTCCATGGTGATGGGGTACTTGGACGCTGCCTGGGACTACCGTGGTGCTCACGCCAACCTTGGGTTCGGCGCGCTTGTCGGTGCTGGAGAAGAGTCCACGGTCAACCGACTTTGATCGGGAGCTGTCGTCCATCGAGTCCATCGCGTCCATATCGCGAGTCTTGCGGATCGTCTCAGCTCCTGAGTCATCTTGTCCATCAGTCTGACACGCAAAATTGGGGGTGGTAGGTGTAGTCTGCGAGATAGGCATGGGGGAGCCGAGATGCAGGAAGTGGTGGTTAGATTTGCTATATCCTTGGCTGTGTGCATGACGATGGAATGGCCACAAGGAGGCTGCGGATGTAGACTTCTCTGCTTCTCGAATCGACTCGCTTTCGCTATGGGCATGCGCATGGCCTCGGAAAATATTGGCTTCAGGTAGAACGGTGGCCAAGGGATCGTATATGACGGATTCGGGCTGTGGGCTAACTGACTGACTGACAGAGAGAGGATGTTCCGGTGCCGCGGCGGCGTCTCGCATCACATTCGCGAAGTAATCATCAGCGCGAAGGCTCTTGCGTCGACTGTCGCGCCCCTGGGGAGTCGGGGGGCCGTTGTTATACATGCTCATGTTGTCACCGGCGGAGCTAGCGGCACTACTGTTGGCTCGACGTCGCGTTTTGCTATCACTTCGTTCCACCAGGGGGTGCATTACCTTGCCAACAGCCTTCTTGACCGCGGAGCGTGCTCGCTCAAGGAAAGTGAGAGGCACGACGGCAGACGACATTTCCCTTTCATCAACTTGAATCTTTCGACCAGAAGAGGGTCGAGCGGGGTCAGTATCGTCAAGCCAGCCGATAGGGTTCATGAGATCTTGAACAACCCATGGGTGGCGCTTGATGTCTCTAAGTCGGATACGCTTGTCGGGGTTCTTGGTGAGCATCTGCCGCAGGAGATCAATGAGAAGGTTGTCGACTTCCTCATAAACCAAGTCGTTATCGTCACGGTAAGGACGCACGTTTTGTCGCTTGTAGAGTGATGTTGCTGCTGGTGAGGTTGAAGGATGAACGGGCAACAAGCGTCGCTTGGGAATATACACCTCTTCCGTGGCGATCTTTCGGAACATCTGAAATTCGTCTTCAGCGAGGAAGGGGATTCGGGCATAAATCAGGCAGTAAAGAGTTACGCCGAGAGACCAAACATCAATTTGTTCAGAAACCTTTGGCTGCTCCGTGTCCAGATCAGTGTAGCACAACTCAGGAGCAAAGAAGGCAGGTGTGCCAACTGTCTTGGCGAGTTCAAGATCGTCGTCAAAGTCTTTAGCTTCCGATTCAGATACTGTGTCATCAAATTCGCCATCACGGATGGGCCGGCCAAAGTAGGAAACACCAAAATCAGAAATCTTGACGCGATGGTCCTTGCTCCACAGAAGATTTGCTGGCTTGATGTCTCGGTGAACGACACCTTGGTAGTGCAAATATTCTAGTCCCAGAACTGTATCTCTGAAAGTAGAGCGAGCTTGGTGGAAAGTAAAGCATGGGACGTAGGAAAAGTCGTCAGAGAAGGGGTCGTGTTGTTGAGGGTTGAAGTCGAGAGACGACATGTGAGAGATGATCGAGTCAGCCATGCTGGGAGAGCGACCACGAAAGCCTTCGTCGACGTAAGGACCATACATGGTTCCATCGAGAGCAGTGCTTGACGTAGGGTTAGATCGAAGACCGTTGGGAGTTTCCATATCATCTTCCCAATTAAGGAACTCGTCGGGATCCTCCACGGCGTGGGTTGACGAAACAACGGAGCGTGATCGTGAATGGGTTCTTGATTCGTCGCGAGATGTTTGGCGTGAGGTAGGTCTCGATGGCGGTCCATCACTAATGGCAAAATCCTGCATGGATGATATACGAGACTGACTTCCCAGGCTGCTGCTAGGCTCATCGGCTCCTCCGTTTTCGAAACTCCAATGATTCATTTGGCCCGGATAATTTTGGGCCATCTTGGCTCGTTTCATCTGCTTGACAGCCTGGCGGTGCTCGAGTATCTGTTCGTAGCGGTCTTCTTCGGGGGTCGGGAGTTCGCCTCGCATCTCACGCTCAATACGTCGTCGTTCGAATAGGCAAATATGAGGGAGGCCTTTCTTGCGCCATACGACCTCGCCGAGCTCAACGTGTTCAAGAACCATATAGATCTTCTTGAGTTCGGGATCGTCGATGACCTCGAGGAGAGCAACAACGTTGGGGTGACGGATCTTCTTCAAGATGGCGATTTCCTTTTTCGTCTTGTCTTGAGGAGACTTGGCTGTAACCTTTCCGAGACGTCGCTTCTTAGAAAAACGTGGAATGATCTTGATAGCCACATTCTCGCCCGTATCGTTATTACGGGCCAGCTTGACTTTACCATGCATCCCACGCCCAATTTCTTCGATGATATCATACTGGTTTATGAGCTTCCGGCCCGTGGCGGTATCTGAGTCAATCAGAGCCTTGTGCGTCCTAATTGACAGTTAGGTTAGTACTTGATGAGTGAAACGGCTCAAGCCAGGCTCCCCGGCCGTTATCCCCGCCATAGGCGAGTAAACCCGAGCGATAGTGGGACAAGTGAAACCATGGATAAGTGGGAGACGATACTCCCATGACGGTTCAGAATGCTTACTCTCTAACTTTGTGCATTTGCAAAGGATGCAATAGAGGACTTTGCGCATAGTTCGGCGGCGTATTATTCTCGGAAACGGAGGTGACAAGATTTTGTCGCGAGCCCGAAGGGCTGAATAGACCCGGAGAGGACATTGGAGTGCTGTTGGCCGTCCTCAACGGCATAGAAGAAGAGGAGGGGAGATGCGTGTGCAGCGGCGGGGCTCGGTTCGCCGTCGAGAGGGAGGTGGACGACTGTTGCTGCGATAGCGACTTGTGGTGATGGCGGTGGGAGTGGTGGTGATGGTGGTGGTGGTGAGTATGGTACTGTGAGGGATCCATGATGGGCGAGATAGATTCAGCGACCTTGGTCGCCTCGACATGCTGAAAGGGCTCGCAGAGGGCTCGCGAAGGCGGGCCTTGAGTTGAAGTCACAACGGATGTGACGAGAGGTCTATAGTGCCATTGTCGTGTATAGAGCGCAGCGTGAGAATCGAGGCCCAGGATCGGAAGACGGAAGGAGGTCGAACAGGTAGAAAAGTGAGGGACAAGAGATTTGATGAGAGAGAAGTTGAGATGGTTGACTAGTAGGTCAAATAGCCTGGACAAAAGAGTAGAGCAAGTGGAGCAATGCAATGAGAGAGAGCAGGTCTTGTGTTTTTGGGGGGTGGATTTTTTTAGTTGGTGTTGGACTTGGACCCAGTTGGTGATGTATGGAGGTGGGTATAGCCCATGCCATGGAGCATGGCTAGCATGGCCTGCATGGGCTTGGGTCTGCAAGTGGGAAGGCACAGTGTCCGTCAATCTCGCCTGGTCTCTTCTCTCTCTACAACATCAAGTGTGTGGTTCGTAGTGGCGACCAAGAGAAATAGCAATCAGTGGCTACACCAGTCACACTCCATCAGATAGCGGTACTAAAGAGGTAAGTCTCCACCGTGCGAGTAGAGATCCATGGATTAGAGAATCTGGTGGGTCCGTGCTCTAACCCATGGCGCCATGCTTCCCCTTCTTCTGCCCTCTCTCCCTCTGTCTCTGTCTCTCCCTCACCATCTTCAACTCAATCCTGGCTGCACAAGAGATACCGGCTACTACATACACTACCCTCGAGCGCTGCAGCTTCACCCCTCTCTATCTTATCCACTCCACCTTAGCCAAAACCTCCAGTTACTAGTGGCCACGGCCATAATCCATCATCACCAAAACACAACACACACACGACTCTGTCCGTTTCCGCTCAGGCTGGCTGAGGTTTCGTTGTCCCCAGCAGAAAAGAAATTCACTGCCAGCACAACAAACAGAGAGCCAGCCCATGACGGTGGCCGCTGACGTTGCTTTTACAAAGTGTAGCCTAAAGCTGTAAGGTACCGTTTATCTATTAGGCATTGCCATATGTCACCGTCTCTGCTGGACAAGTCGTCGACATTCAGGGAGGGTGTGAGAGTGCTACCGTCACTCCCCGGGCCGCCGCCATTCTCACTCTTTCTGTGACGGCGCTGTCTTCTTCTGCTGCTGTGCTGCGGAGTCAACCGGCCGCTTTCAAGGATTCGGCCCCTGCTCGTTCGTCCACCCGCTCCGTCCCTCGCTCGCTGGCACACGTCGTTTGTTGCCGTCGCCGTCGCCGCCTCCGCTGGCGTGTTGATCTCTCTCGCCAGAAGCACAGATGAGGTTATCTTGAAACCCATCTCGACTGCGCTCATCATTCGATGCAATCTCTCACCGTCAGATCAGTGCTAGTCACAAGCGAGGCTCTGGGCGAGTTCAACCGGTAAGGTATTACACAAGCGAACGCAAAGCACTGGGCACCTCCTGGGCCTTGTCCGAGAAAGTCTTGGCAACGCTTGGGCTGGGCTGGGATAGCTTTGGGCTTGACGATTTGCAGTGTGCTGTCAGGCGGTCCGGCAAATAATCGAGACTCTGCTAGACTTGAGGTAAGAGATGATGAAATAAATTAGGCACTTAAGTCAATTCTCAGCCCAAAATATGCTCTGGTTATTATGGTAACTTTCCTAAAGTTAGGTGAATATCTCGATTATTTATTGAACCACCCTGGCTGTGTAGTGTGCAACTGGAGTGACACTGTAGGGAGATTGACATTGGGTAAGAAAAACCCAGTTTGTTCAATGAGATCCCCGGCGCATTATGGTGACTGGACGGGGATGCTAACGAGCAATATTAACCTCGGGGATACTTCTTACGGTTGAATTGAATTGGTGGTGGTGATGCTCGCTGCCTTGCATCTTTTGAGCGTTCACACGTAAATCGAGAAGTGACAGTGACAGTCCGATGTTGGAGGTCTTCAAGCACGTCGTTGATAGCTGACGCAATGGAGACAGCCAGGGAACTCGAGCAGGCCAGTAAGCGAGCGGGTCAAGGTGCGGGAGGCGGTGATGTTGTAGGAGAAGTGGATTCTTCAAGATACCTGAACTGACCATATCGCAGGCATATGATTCGTACTGTAAAGCTGTGTCTTTAGATACACTGCGGGCGCACACCAAACCGGAGGAGATCGCAAACGATGTCCAAACATACTGTACACGCACTGCCCTCAAACCGTATGAGAGCATGTACTGTTTTCGCTGGTGGAGCATGGTTTTGCTGGCGACGGGAACTTAAGTTTGCAGTACCTTGCCAGGCCATGATGCATCAGTCGAGCTGTCAAAGCCTTGGAAAGATCCATGGAGTTAGAGGATCTTCCATTCATTTCCGCCAACCCATCGATCGGACTGTTTTGCCCGCCTCAGTACTGTACACATTGATTTTGCAGCACTTGCTGATCATCATCGTCCAGCAGTTCCGGTTCATTCAGCCGATAAGATAACAAAAAGCAGACCAATGGACGAATGGATGAGCAATCAATTGAACGAGCCAATGGTAGTTCACCATTTTTATTTTCCATGTGTTTCCTCAACTCATCAGATTCGTTCGCGTTGGGGTTTGGTGGCTTGGCTAGGCCTTGTCGTGTCTTTTTTTTTTTCTTTTCTTTTTTTGCTGGATCCATTTCGCTGGGGCACCAGTTCCCCTGTCAGCACCGATAAGATCCGTGTCTATGAATGCAATGCGGGCTTTTTTCCTTTTGCTTTTTGGGTACCTTAGAATACTCGGGGCATCCTGGTTTAGCCATGTCTTGTTGTTTTTAGCTGAGAACCAACAAATTGGTTATTCTAAAAAGCCTCGTTTCAACCATCAACGGAAGTTGTCCATGCCCGCCGGCCGGTCTTTCTACGCCGCCGCCCTAGACGCCGCCGTCTGCGTCACGTCTGCAGGACCAAAGCCAATCTGATTCAGGTCCCTCCCTCTCTCTGCTTTTGCAAGGATACGACTCCAGCTCTAGCAACAGACTGTTGTTTTCTCGCTTGCTCTGTGCCGTCGCATCTCGTCTTAGTTATTGCCGCTCATACACGGCTGCATTCTCCTTCTGGGTTCCACGGAAACGGGTTATGCTCGCGTGCCTACTGAGTTTCGGCCGAAAACGTTCAGTCCCCAACAGCAGCGATTGACATGTCTTCAACTCAATTCAATGTCTCTCCCATTGTTGAGTAAACGCTTTGTGCGAAACTTTGATAAGTCATGAACAATTGTCTATTGCAAGTTGATAGGTTTGAAGAGTTGTGCATAATTGTGCTACGTGAGATTGTGGTTGAATGACATCGAATGTGGTTTGCCAAGACCAACAGTATGGCCGGAGATAGACTTCACTTAGAGCATATGCACAACGACGAACTAGCTGGTTCGCTGTGTCGATCAGAGTCGGCAATTCTTACTCGCCCCTTTTTTTTATTTCCAACCTCCGGGCTCTTTGATTCATGCTAGCTCTCTTGAATCACAATCACATGCATTCCATGTGCATCGACGATATATGCAGTAGTCAGTCAATATGAGTGGATTTTGGGGTCATGTTGAAACAGACACCAATGGCTCCATGTTTTGTTTGTAGTTTTGCAGGATAATTTATTGGTAAATGACTCGCCACGATGGGCTCCTCCTTCGGTTTCACTCCCGTACCAGCAGATGCTCTCACTGTTATCCCTGTCATTTTAGCGTCTCTGGTCTTGTCTGCACTTTGCTGTATCTGCATGCAGCTGCACAAGGCCGGCCTCCGGTCCCCGCCGGTCTTTGCTCCGCGTTTGCGGTCGTCCATTTCCATTCACCCTAGCACAGGTAGTCGAAGAGGTAGGCTATGATTACCATTGCCTGGTAAAGCTTTACAACAACTACCGGAGTTTAATTACCAGGTTTGATGCGATGATTACCCTAAAGTGAGGATATGATTTCATATGAAACTTATTGCAGTAGGTAATTGACTCTCAACCTGTTCATGTACCGTTCCTTCCTTCACCTGCGTACCTGACCTACCTAGCTACCTTAGCTGCACCTTCCCCCGCCACACTACGGAAGATGGCATCCACTTTCATCCTCGCCTTATCCATAGCTTGACTTGTTTCTCCAAGGTCAACCCCCAGATCTTGAATATCAGGCACCATCACGATAGCATCCAGAAGCCCAACAAGGCGGCGTAGCTTACTTTCCAGATCATGACGGTCCAAGTTGCACACCCTGACTTTGCCCAGGACTCAATGGAGGCGGTCTCGTCCAGTGCCGCTTGATCTTGACGATGAGCTAGCGATTTAACCACCGCCAGGACCGGCGACGATAGGCACGCAACCAACACACAAGACATTGGATGGAGCTTGGCTGGGCTCGCTTGCAAGAAACGAGCCAAAACCAACTGAAACAACGATAAAGATCCGGCCTCATGGTGAAGTGCTAACCCAGCTTTGGAGTGGCTTTGGCAAATGCGCAATTGCCTGTCTCTGGATGAAGCTGCATTTATCATGTCTCAGAACGCCTTGAAAAAGCAGAGGTCTTAATAGGCAATTTTTTGCTCGTATCGAGTTCTTGAGTCGCCTTTGCACATTCTCTAGACGACTTCAGCCGGAATCGACACTCCTACCACACATTCTTTGCACAAATCTACTACCTGGCAGTCTGAACAGCTCTAAGACCTATTAGCAGCTCACTGTTAGCGCCGCTATCAGGCTATCTGTGTGAGAACCGCGAGACATCGGCATTCACCCAGCGCGCTCACATCAAACATGGAACCACCAGTTGTCGACCGTTGCAGTCTCATCAGCAATCAAATATGGCCTCATTCAACCCCAGAACCCTTGAGGCCAAGTCTTTGTGGATTGGGTAGTTTTCCCCGCAAGAAGGAAAGACAAACCGCTCCATGGAACGAGGGAGGGACCTGATTGCATTCGAGGCTAGGGGGTTTTGTGGCTCCGGCTCTAAACACCACCCTCACAACCACCACCAAGACGTTGCTCAACACCGGCCCGGCTCGGATAATGAGCGGAGCACCGAGCGGGTCCGTTCTTTGGGGAAGACGGTGGTTAGGTGGATAGATCAATCCTGGATGAAGCACGGCCAGGGGTTCATCGGCCACCTTAACAGGGAGTTGAGGCAGGGGATGCCAATACGTAGTCAACTTCCATCTTTTTGGTTTTGGATATCACCGTTATCTATGGAAAGACTAACAAACTGCGGCGGCGCCTTACCTCTGTCCCCTGACGCCCTCAATAACGCTGTACAGCATTGGCTAGCTGGCTCCCGTCTCTCGTGGCTGGGCCATAGACGGAGCTGCAAACCTTGTTGCGAGGCTTCCTGTTTGGTGGCATGACTGCCGGCCCTCGTCGGGATCTTGTTGCTCGCATGTCACGATCCCGGGAGATGATACTGCAGGCGCCTGTCTCGGTCTCGATCCAGTTCGACTCGACGTTGCATTATTTTGCAAGGGTAGACTTGAAAGAGGTACCTGCAGAGATGCAATGCTGGGATTCCTCTGCGATCCTTGGATAGATCAAGTCTATTAGCTGGAGGGCTGTTGAATCACCCCACGACAATTTATCACACCTATTACGACTCCGGTCTTCTTACCACAGCCAAGCCCGGACCATACGTTGGATTTCAGAGTAAAACTTGATAAGCTGACGACCATGTCTTCACTTCAACCACTTCATATGTCATTGAGCACAAGATATGTTTAGCCTCCAGAGCCTTGATTTGCGGTGGCTCGCGATAGTCAGTGTCTAGTGCGCGATGGATTATCGACAGTGGGGTGGTGCCCGCTTTGACGATGGCTTGATGGAGTTGGAGTTGTAGCCCGCACCCATCATCCCTGCCAGACAACCGTGCGTTTGTCGTTCTGTCCCATCAAAGCCGAGGCCACGGACCAACGCTTGTTCATGTCTGGTGCGAATGGCCTCGCCTGGTCGTTAACATGCTTCAGCAATGTGGCTTGAGGAAAGAAGAGAGCTATGCAATGTCATGCAAGCTGAGCTTCCATACATCTGCTTTATCCAACGCAGGAGACCACTGAACACCAATCACCGATAACTAAGCGGCAGCACATGCCATCGTCGGGTACCCCATTCGAGATTTGCCCGTTATGCTGTACAATCCACAGCTGCACCACGACGCTTCAAGTTCCTGCATCCAACGTGGCGACTGTTAACTGATCTGAATGTAGCCATCGAGGAACAAGCACAAAATCGGCAGACGAATGATTCAGCTCCAAGTCAAGCCTGACCCTGCCTGCATTGCATGGGCACATCGCGCGGCAGGGGGTGCTTCGTCTGATTTTCTTGAGCATTGCTTTTTGCTGGGCATGTACTCGAATGTCTAACTCGATTTCAGCTAATCAATATTAGTTATTGGAACGACACAATACGCACTAGAGCCAACAGCTTCCTGTATGCACGAGCCTCCTAGACGGAATGGCGGAGGATCTCAGAAGTCATGGACCCTGCCACAGGATGGACGAAGTGATGCTGTGTGTCATAAACCCGCCCATTCCCGTTGCTCACTGGGTACTTTACCCAAGTACCGTGTCTTGAATTGTTTGTCCCGCCGTAAGCGACGGTACTGCACGACGGTGTCTCTTACAACTTTAGCAAATGAAGCGTTGCATCTGTTTCGTCATGATCTCAAAAGTCAGTTTGGGGCGTGGTATTCCCGAACGGAATATGCCAGAATAGGAAATACGGGATCTTCAATCATAGGTTGACGACTCATGTTGATTCGGCAGAATCACAGCATACACGATGCTACCTTGTTTGCGATTATCTCACACACCTGTTCTCGAAACAGAGAGATACAAAGTGATATTCGCATGTACACATTTCCAATTCGGGAGATCTCACCTTGTCACTTCTGATAAGGTCAATCTTTTACTCTGTGCCGTCCCAACAGTCATCACTTATGACCAACGTCTTTTCCATAAGCAACAACGGCCGTCACACATACCTTGATACAACCCAACAGGATACTGGTCGTCCTACAGGCGATATCGGCCGTTTCAAATATCTATCCTCGCTTTCATTCTCGGCAATTGCACCGGCCATATCATCTGCTGATTACTCTGTAAAGGGCAATTCCCTGCAATGCAGTGCATGTTCTAACCTGCCGTTGCACGTTACCTTTGTCGACATCTTCCGCCTTGAGTCTTGCGCCGATGGCACAGAATATGATTCGTCATATCTTCAGGCTCTACAAGAGTCTAGGCCTTTATCTATCGAACTGAAGAGGATGCCTGCCCTAAGCCTTATTCTGCTGACGCTTCTACCGCAACCCCTGAAAGACTTGAGTCAACGCCGTGTTAAAGGCCGGCGGCGATGATGATGTTGTTGGGGTGCACTGTGAGAAGGACTTCATGTTGATGTACTCTTCGCAAATACCATGGAGCCCTACCCCTGCACGCGGGTCCAAGTTGATGGCCGAACCTTAGTACCCCTCCCCCAGAAATTGGAGCTGCAAATAGATCTTCAGATCCAGCAGCTCACGGCAACCAAAAACCCAAGATGCACTAATTCCCCGGAGACGGTGCTCCATAAGTTAAGCGCCAAATAGCAACTTGGACTTGGCGCAGAAACGGGAACCATGGTGCCACTCTACACTTGCTAGACTTGGAATTGTTGCTGATGATGATGCTTAGACTGACTGGCTAACCTGGGCGGTCATCACGACAACGTCTTTGGCTGGCATTAAGGTTATCAGGGCATAGTCTTGGGCTGCGGGCCGCTGGGCTAGTTCGAAGAGAGCTACAATCGTCTTCTCATCGTTGAAGTTGGTGTTTCGATGACCTTGCTTGATGTTGATGCGCATCATCAGGTTGTCTTGGTGTTCGGGAAATAGCTCGTTTACCAGCTCGTTGATGATCATGATTATGTGCGGACGCGAGTGATTATCATCACACCAGGAACAGGGTTGGGTGGGAAAAAGCAAATAACAGTTTCACTACGTACCCGAGCACTTCGCGTGGGAAATGCCCCAGGTTGAAACCTGCGGAGAACGACTCAAGGATTCAGCACAACATCCCTGATAATCACTAGGCTGTACAGTACAATACATGTATTATCGATACTACACGGGACGGCTTTGAGTCCTTCGCCCCGAGACTTCACGAGGGGAGTTGGATGATGATGCCCAGAATGATTCTCTCATTGTTTGACTCGCACAACAAAAACGTCAGCGGCCTCTTCCGATTAAGGATATTTGACTTCCCTTCCTCGAGCGCCACGGGCGGGAAAGCGCAGCATCTTCTTGAGCTGCAACTGTGCGGATGTTGAATGAGGCATTTCCATAGGTTGTTTGTTGGGCCTGGGGTAATGCTCATGCACGACATGCTCGCTTTTGCGGATCCCAGAGGGTGATGTAAAATGGAGACATCCTTCGTCTTGGTGGTGTGGGGAGCAGGCCATGTCTCAGTTCCCAACGTCAAGATGATGTCGACTTTGGTGTGAAAGTTGTTGGATGATCGAGAGCTGACCCAGGGTAGGTAATCAATTATTAACCCTCCAAGAGTTTTGGGAATGGTGGATGCGCTGATGAGGGCTGTGTTGATACGAATGCGGATGTCTGTCTGTCAAGGGTCGTGTCGATTAATTTGGACATCTGGGGATGGTCATGGTAAGACAGTGAACGGTCAATCGAGGTCAGTGAGCCTTGTCTATTCAAACTGATTCAATACCTAATATTCTCCTACAAGTTGCTTACATGACTTACATCAGCCCTAAGACCAGGTCCAGGTCATTCCCGGTTCCAGGTCAGCGGAAACCACTCAGTTCTCGTCGCGGCTTTGCGCCCGTCCAAATTTCGTTATCTAATATCACGGCCTTCACCACTGCACTGCCTCTGAATACCCTGGCCGTTCAGAGTCGCAATAGCTGCCAAAGATCCTCAATGCATGTCTCGGAGCCTGCATTCCCGGGCACTCCATCTCGAGATATCTAAACCCTCTTTTCCTCTGCCGTCCCGCACGGGTGTCATCCTTTCTTTCGTAAAACCGGATATTGAACATGTCAATGCTGAATGCTGCAGCCCAACAAGTCTTCAGGGTCTTGCCTCCTCTTCGTACACGGGAGCCTCGGCGGTATCTGTTCTGATTCCAACATCTCCGCCAAGTGTCTCACTGTCCGTCCTCACCGCACGGGCAGTTGTTTGCTTAGTAGCCACACATTGACCTTTGCCAACTATCCAACCAGTCATGCTGCACGATCTAGACAGTGCGCCGGATTTGGAAGGGAAGCAAGGCAGGATTGAAGCCTGTCACCTATCACGGAACGGGAGGCTGAGGGAGGTGGTGCTGAGCACAGACTACACCGTCGAGAGGCTGGGCATGTTTGGGGAGATGTGATGTGTGATGGACCCTTGGTCGGCTGACAAGCCATGTGATGCCCTTAGCTTCCACCCCAGCTTTCCCGCGGTGTGCGCCGGATTCCATTCCTCTGCTCCAGAGGTCTGGTTCTGAACACGAAGAGGCAAATAAAGTGTAACGCGTCCTTTTCGTTATAACGCGACGCGCGCGAGGCTCAGCCAGCCTTACTTTGCTCCGAGGACTGATGAAGAGTGTGTGGGCATTCCCACCCCAGAAGTGTGCAAACTTCACATGCTAACTTACATACTAGGCAGTCACCGGGTCTATTCGGGCTCGCCTAGTTGAGTGAGACATAGAGACCAAGAAAAACAATGGAATGCTAGGGCATGAAGTGGTGTATGAAGAGAAAAGCAATGGCCGACACGGATGAGATTGCGCGTGCTTGCCTCTCTGACAATGCATGTATCATGTTGCAGCCTGTTCAAGTGGACGACGACATTATTGCGCAGGCTTTGTAAACTCGGTTCCAAGGACTTCGTCCATCCATGGTCCGACCTTTGCCGCATCATTGTCGGTCATGCCAGCTTGGGAAAGCTGTGCGCTCCAGCTGGAAACATTGTAAATGGATGATGACGCGAGTGCTGACAGGTCGCTTTCTGACGATGGGCCCTCGGTCGTGAATTTCTCAACGGTGCCGTGCCTGGCTTCGAAGCGAATCTTGGTCTGTAATTATGTTAGTCTATTGGTCATATGCCTCCGTCATACCATGATGGTGCTCACATCAAAGTCCAGCTGTGGTCGCTCTCTTGGATCTTCGGCATATGGAAAAGACGAAAAGGTAAATCTGGGTGTCTGGCCGTAGATCCAGTCCCGGGACTGCAGCTCATCATACCCCTTGCTAATGATGTCCATCTCGAGTACCTTGTCGCTGATCTGTTCTTGGACTTGAAAGTCGCCGTACATGTGCGCAAACTGCTCCACGACGGCAGCCTCAAACGCAGCGTTATCGACACCTACGTTGCGAACAGGGCTGCGGACACTGTCCACGCCACGGGTCTTGATAAAAGGCTCGGCGGGTGAGCGCAGCATGCCTGAGATGTTCTTCAGGTTCGGGCTTCGGAGAAGACAAGTTCCATGGTGGAGAGAGCGAAGACGGGTGAGTTTGTAAGCGGAACCTGAGATCTTGTAGGTGCCGATGGGGTCGTCTGCGATATCCATAACAATGTCGTGTCGCTCATTGACACGGGTGTTTGGCTTGCCCAAGGAGGAGAGTGCTCGCACAACCATCTCGGCGTGCTTGTTGCGATCGAAAACCGCAGGGGGACAAATGACGCTGAAGTTGACATTTCCCTCATCGTGGAAAACGGCGCCGCCTCCGGACCGGCGACGGACAAGTTGTACCGGGCCGTCGGTCCAGCCTACACTTGCAGGGCTATTACGAATCTGGGCGAGACGTCGAAGATTGACTTCCATCCATGGGTTTTGGTTGCGGCCAAAGACAATACAAGGGTCGTTGGTGTAGATGAAGAGAATGGTTGAGTCTGGAGGTGTCTTTTGGAGGAGATGATGCTCGACAGAGAGGTTCAGAAAGGGATTGCGAGACTTTGAAGTGTAGACCTGGATCTTGTTTGATGAGTGGGATGCTGCATCTGTGAATTGGCGTCTTGAGATGTTGGATAGTGAGGGGATAAGTCGAGATAGGTTCCTGGGTGTTGAGCTTCGAAGGGGGCGGTTGAGAAGGATCATGATGATAGATGAGCCAATGTCTACTTTTCGATTGGATGTGATATTAACAATTAAAAATTAATAAGACAAGGTAAGAGGAATATACAGAATAGACCCAAAAACTCGATAGTATTCGAGAGTATCGATGAGTTGTTGTTGAAGCTATCCAATGAGCACAAAGTGTGAGAAAACAGACGTTGTCAGCCTTGCATCGGAAGACGGAAATCTCCCAACCTACGAAGGCCGAGGACGGACCCACCCCGAAATATGGCGCTGGAAAGCCTGGGAGTTAGGGACCGACGGGGGCTAGTTTCAACGGACTGTAGCGGTCGGATAACATCCAGTCCAGTGACTGTGCTGTGCCTTGCAGCCATGGAAAGTACCGTCTTGAAGAGTTTTTACAAGATGGGAAAGCGTAGGTGTTCCGAATAAAGGTTAAACGCAAGATATTGATTGATAAGCTGGATCGAGATATTGTTGTTGTACTTTCTATGACGCTGGCGTACCCTGCTATAGTGGACATGCCCTGTAGTTACAGCGGAAGGTACGGGAAGAGGAATTATCCAGACTTTGGATGACCAGGCCAGACGTTTTGAGTCACAGCAACAACATCCCGATGTCGCTCAATTAGATTTATATAACACTTATTTATCTGATCTTGTCTATCATTTTGAATCATTTTAATCCGAATCAATTGATCAATTGAGTCCAATTGCTGCGTCTACCTTGTCTGGCCAATTAGATTCTTGACAAAACATCTGGCTACTGCATTGCCCCTCCCCCTCCCCCGCGCTTCACCAAAAGAAAGACAGAGTAAAAAAATTGGCCCGAGATCGGATTGAGACCAACCTCATTCGAGTGGCAGTCAAAGTCTCTTTTCCTCCCTCGAATAAACTAAACTCTCAACGGCCCGCCATCTTCCCCAAAACACCAAAAAGCGCCTCATCACCACTTTCCACACATACAAACATCACACATTCATCATGTCCAGCTTTGGGCAATTCTTCCGGGTCACGACGTAGGTCTTGTCATCGCCCCTCCATCAACCCCTCCATCCCACCAGACAAAGACTAACAGTGCTTTTTGCTCTCCAGCGCTGGCGAGTCGCATGGCAAATCTGTCTCGTGCATCATCGACAACTGTCCTCCCAACCTTGGCCTCGTAGAGGCTGATATCCAGCCCCAGCTCAACCGTCGTCGACCAGGCCAATCTGCCATCACCACGCCCCGTAACGAAAAGGACCGCGTCACTATCCACTCTGGTACTGAGGATGGCGTCACTCTCGGCACACCTATTCTCTTGACCGTCCCCAACGAGGATCAGCGACCAAAGGACTACGGCAACAAGACCATTGATCTCTACCCCCGTCCCAGCCATGCCGACTGGACCTACCTCGAGAAGTACGGTGTCAAGGCCTCTTCTGGCGGTGGCCGCAGCTCTGCCCGCGAGACAATTGCTCGTGTGGCCGCTGGTGCTGTCGCTGAGAAGTGGCTCAAGGAGGCCTACGGCATCGAGATCGTCGCCTTTGTCACCTCCGTCGGAAACATCAAGCTCTTTGGCGATGCCGATTCCATGAGCTCTGACCCTGCCTTCCTTAGCCTCGCAGAGTCCATTACCCGCGCCGAGGTCGACGAGAACCTCCCCGTGCGATGCCCCGACGACGCCGCCGGCCGAGCTATGGAGGCGCGCATCGCTGAGCTGCGCGACGCACACGACAGCACCGGCGGAACCGTCACCTGTGTCATTCGCAATGCTCCCTCTGGTCTCGGTGAGCCCTGCTTCGACAAGCTGCAGGCTACTCTTGCCCATGCCATGATGTCAATCCCCGCCGTCAAGGCCTTTGAGCTGGGCTCCGGCTTCCAGGGCGCTGAGATGACTGGCAGCAAGCACAACGACCCCTTCGTGCCAACACCCGCTCTTGACGCCGCTGCTGAGAAGACGGGCATCCCCCGCTCCAAGCTCCAGACCAAGACGAACCACTCCGGCGGTATCCAGGGCGGTATTAGCAACGGCATGCCCATCTTCTTCAAGGTCGGCTTCAAGCCCCCTGCCACCATCAGCCAAGACCAGACCACCGCTCGCTACGACGGTTCAGGCGAGGGTGTCCTCGCTGCCAAGGGCCGACACGACCCTTGTGTTGTTCCTCGCGCTGTGCCTATTGTTGAGGGTATGGCTGCGCTGGTGATTGCCGATGCCATCATGGCTCAGCATGCGAGACAGATGGCCAACAACGTTATCAAGCGGTAGGAAGCTTTGAATAATGTAAATGGCAAGAAATAAAGAAAGGAAAGGACCAGATACCAAAATAGAAAGCGTGAAAGACACAATACGGGTTTTTTTGCATGGCGAGGGGTGATCTAGTTTCCAATTGTATAGTGGATGATAAAAGATGGATAGGAAATGGGTTTGTTTCGGAGTAGTTAGTGAATTACGATTTCTTACAAGTCTGGTCGTCTCTCAGGTGTCAACTATACCAATGTCAGAAGCCAATCCTCAAAGGCATAGGAGAAGTGGTTGTGTATAATGACACAGGTCTGACACCGTATGCCTCTGGATCTTGAGTTGCACGAATTGCACGAGTTGGTATATGTGTACATCGACTATGAGATGGAAAACATACCAAAGGCTGTACTCATCTAAGTGATGTGCTCTGGACGAGCTAGTTGGAAGAGAAGATCGCAGTTCCTTACACGCAATTGAAAGAAGCTTGATCTAGTAGACGGGGCCGATCTTTTTCGAGATGCATGTTCTTACTTTAGGAAGTAGGTCATCACAATTACCATGGCAGCCAGCTCTCTAGCTATGTAGCATCTTACCCATCAAGCTTTGACATAACGCTCGTCTCGCGACCAAAAATCACTTCACTCGACATCTTCTACACATAAAAGTAACTTTTCTTCAACGGTATCGAGTTTGGCTGGTAGTATATGAGAGTATACAGCGGTTCAACATGAATAATACCTTCCAACCCTAAAAGAAACCGTCCAATTCGAATATGCAAACGCCGTAATGTTTCAACTCCCCACTGGCGATCTATCTATCGCAGTTCGTCCAGCGAGGGGTGGGTATCATGGCCCTTTCTGAGTACATAAACTCCAAAATAACATTTTGCTCCTTTGTCCAATCCGCTTTGTCCAACCTCTAACTTGTACTTTTTGTTCTTGTTTGTTTAACAGTGTTGTGAAGTTTACTCTTCGACTGATTGAGTTTCAGCTGTTTCACTCTCTGCCTCAGCTGTAGGTCTGCTCCTGGCTGAGTCCCCATCTCGAGCAGCTAGCATGTCTTTCTCTGCCTGAATCGCCTTCTCTCTTCGTTGCTCGACATCCTCGCGTCGCACCACCTTTCGTAACGCCTCGCTTGCCTGTAGCAGTCCGTCGATACTAATAGCGTGCTCTGTCATCTGGTGGCTGATATACGTGTAAATTCCGGCTGGCGTGTTGCATTGCAACAGGTTCCCTTCGTTGAGCTTGAGCAGCGCGAGGGCTACTTGGAAGAGGAATGTGCTGCCATCGTTGGTGCAAAGTACGACATCCCAAACACGGAATAGAGCCTCGGCGCTCAGACAGTCTGTGAAGACAGAAAGGAACCATTGGAAGGTCAAGGCCTCGAGTTCAATGAATAGAGAGTCGAGATGTGCCGAGAGCTTGGGAAGAACTGCCGAAACGTACTGTCGTAGCACTTGTTGGTCCGCACGCGAAGCCATCAACGAATGATCGTAGTAGCCATGAGGCAGAATATTCTCAACGATCGATGTCAGAATCCAAAAGGCATCCTCGGCAGATGGCATTATGAGTAGCAAGTTGGCGGCAATCAAGTTCATGCCCTGGCAGTACCCAACATCCCTGTTGCGTCTGGCGTATGCCAACAGTACCTCGTTAAGCTTCTTGACGCCCGGCCCCTTGCGGAAGAAGATGTTGTCTGTCAAGGTTCGGTTGATGTCCATCTGGATCTGGCTGACAACGACCGCATCGTCGTCTTCGCCACTCTGGGTCACCAAATCTTCATAATAGCCAGGGACGCGCAGGGCTGCAGCTCCTGAGCACTCCGACCAGACCTTAGCGCGATAGGTAACAGGAATACCACCGAGTACCAGGGTCTTGAACTCGTTCCATTTAGCTCGTCCAACTTTTCCCTTGACACCCAGTCCCGAAACTCCAATCATCTCACCATCGGCAACGCGTGTCTCAGGGAGAATCATGGCAGGCTGTTCGTATCGAGCATTGGCTACTGACTTGGCGGCAGCGATAGCTGCTTCACCCTCACGTTTGCGCTCTGCGCGCACCTTTCGCAAGAAATCGTTCCATCGAACCGTCTTGTCGCGCTGGAGAGCGTCATGAACATCGCTCAGTTGTTGTAGCAGCAGTTTGACAGGTTCGGTATCGTCTTTGGCGAGAGCGACGGACGACTCTGTTTGAGATGGCTGCGAGGTTTCGCTGTCTACCGCTGTGGTTGTGCTGGCCGATGGAATAAGACCAGAGTTGGTTGAAACGATGACTGGCTTAACTGGTTCAGTAGGCTGTAGCTCAGGCTCGGGTGTTTGAGCCCCTTCCATCACCTCGATTGATGGTATCGCTATGCTTGGCGTGTGACTCAGTAACTCCGTAGGAAAAGTGGCGATCTTGAGATAATCCGTCCATCGTTTAGTCTTGCCTTCTTCTGCGTTGCGCTCTTCCATGCTGTTCAGACTTTCGGGGCGTCCCTCACTCGATACGCTACCTTTCGGGCTGGGAACATCCTCTAGCGCGTTAGGAGAAATACCAGTGCGGCCGTTTGCCAGCATCTCAGTTCGGCTT
The DNA here is from genome assembly GCA_013266185.1 of Fusarium sarcochroum. Classification (NCBI taxonomy): domain Eukaryota; kingdom Fungi; phylum Ascomycota; class Sordariomycetes; order Hypocreales; family Nectriaceae; genus Fusarium; species Fusarium sarcochroum. The sequence continues at coordinate 63,092 of JABEXW010000113.1, read as the reverse complement.
CCCTTACGAATATGTCGGGCCACTTGCGCTGCCTCTCGCTGTCGTTTCTTGCGTCGCTGGTCGTAAATGAAGCCAAATCTGTCGGTCAGGTATTCGCTGTTAGGGAAATTGTTATAAATATGAGTCAACGTCGGTGGCTGTGACTCTGGTGATCGAATAGCATCCATCTCAACAGGCCCATAGCTTTCTTGTCGTGATGATAAGTGGTCTGGAGGACTGCCCCGCATACCTTCCCACCCTTCTTGTCCTTGTGTTCTGCCTGCTCCCTGAGCAGATGGTCCTGGTGTCGCTCTACGCATCGCCATCAAAGCCTTGGGGCCACCAGCAACTGACACAGCTCGAGATTGGCCTGCGCGGCTGCTCGTAGTAGAGACACCCCTGAGAGAGCCGCCCTTGTTGGAAGTAGTACTCGTAGCACGGCCTCTAGACTCAGCCTCACGCGTACTCATGGCTCCGCCAGCTACCAAGCGTAATGCCATACTTGCGATGGATGATGATGCTTTGCGCTCGCCTGTGGTGCCTGTGGCGCCTGACTGGATACTCGACGCCCGGCTCTGGCTCCGGACTGATTGTGATTCGGGTGGATTGAACAGATCCTCCTGCAGCGTTGGTCGTCGATCCATGCTAGAGTGCGATCGTATCACAGTCGCAGGGTTGACTCCTTCGCCGTTCACACTGTTAGTGCGACTGGCTCGTTTTGCGGTCCCAGAGCCCCATAGATAATCCTTCCATCCTCTTAATGTGCCCTTGCCACTCTCATTAGGGTTGCTGAAAGATTGACTGCTTGCCCGGATGGTAGAGCCTTTAGCGACCGTCTCGCCGTATGCAGTGGCCACTACAGTATCCTGCATCGCATCGCTCATGAGGTCGCTCAGACCAGTATCCTCCCTTCGAAGCCCCTTGCTGGCCGCGCGTAGCTCAGCCTCAACGGTCCGTAGTCGAGTTTCGAGATCCAGGTTGGACAGGCCGCACTCCCTGATGATCCTGCGCAGAGCACGTTCCCGCTCGTCGGCGCGGCGACGCATAGTGGCGATCTGGGCATCTCGTTGGGCGAGGTCTTCGGATATTTGTCTGATGAGTCCAATGGCCCCGTGTCGTGATATCAAGCGTTGAAGGTGTTCGTCATCGGCGTTGTGTAATGACCCAGGAACCTTGCGCACCGGGTGGTCTTCCTCGAACAAAGCACTCCGGGCATCTGAGCCTCCTGTCAAATCAACGATTGATTTGCGACCGCCATCGGGAACCGAAGTCGGAGCAACGGGAGTATCATCGGCAGCAACATATTGGTCATCGAAGGCGTCGTTGCCTTGACTTTCAGGCGAGAAGCTGGGAAAGCTGGTAAGGCTCTTGTCGCTCGCGGCAATACTACTAGCAGAGCTGACGGGTTGACTGAGGCGTTTTCGACCGCGAGGGCCTCGAACAGTGGCACTTCGGTTACTTCGAGAGCTGCGGTTGGAGGCGTGGGATACGTGGGAGGCGTGAGATGCGTAGGAAGCGCTGCTGTTCTGGGAGACGGACCGCTGGAGTGACGACTGAGGGTCGTTCTCTTCCATGGCCGTCGCCATAGCTGAAGAATCGTGCGGTTTGCTTGTCTGCTATGGACAAGATGTTGGGAGGGAGTCGAAGGGGAAAAGGAAAGGGAAGAGATGAGAGGCGAGCAATCAATCAATAATGTAGGGTGTGACAACTGAGGGTGTGCGATCGAGAAGGCAGCCGAGGGGTATGTACCGGGTACTTGGCGATGGGGATAAACCTGATGGAGAATACCCAACATTGATACTTATGATATGACCATGAAAGAGCTAGAAATCTACTTCAAAACATAACAGCTCTAATTAAACCCCCAGAGTTTGTTTGCTATCATTTTCCATCGCAGTCATGACTGCGATGCCCTGAAATTACCCCAATATGAAGCAAGAGTCAGGGCAACAACTGACACCCCCTCGAAGTAGCTGTACTTCTACCCCCAGTAGCCTTAAGTGGTTTATGCCCTCCATTTCTAGATTGTCCGGGTGTCATGCTCCTTCGACAAAATGATTGGCTTCTGGGGCAGCTTCCGTTGCTTTTAGGGGAAATGTGGATGCGTTGGCCTGTATCCGTAGGCCGCCCTCCAACTGAACGGCTCCGCACTAAAAGCCTAGGAGCCCTGCCAGCCCTGATTTCTGATTCATCATTGATATGGATGCTTGTGGAAGATGATAACGTCAGGTTGGAAGGATATGATGATAAGATGGTTTCTGTTTATTTCATGATCGTTCTGATGATCCATATACTAAGCTAGGTCCTTCAACGTCTTTGCATCAACTCTATTACCTTAAGTACCTACCTACCCTATTACACCAACGGCGTGCCTGGCACCGTCTCCACGGTTGGGTTTCCTTGCCATCATGCCCAAGGGGTACAACCAACAAGGTCCAAGTTCCAAAGCTTTGATACTTGGCATTGTTTACAAGCTACGGAGCAACTCATTCAGTAACCAGAATTCTAACTGGATCAATTTGAAGCTCGTGCACAATAGATAGATTTCATCTCCAGGGCCATCCCAGCTAGACTACGCCTGGCCAACAGCCCGAAGATTCCCGCTTGCAAAGGAATTCCAGAACCCTTACCCCGGCCTTGGCAAGGATGATAATTTGCCAATGTCTCACATGTAAAGGAAACAAAAAGCTTCTCTCAAAGAAAATGTCTGAATTATTTGCCTTGTTGTTTGTCACGCGACACCTATCCAATATTAAAACCTTAATAAGAAAGCTCTGTTCATACAGTAGCAAAAAGAGCTTATGTAGATCGAGTGCGTATCTCTGACGTCGATGAGGCTGCAGCATGATCAGCGTGACTTCATCCTGCAGCCAGCAGATACGCTTACACAAGGTACCCATGGAGACTACCGTCAAGTACCTGATACCAGGGAGGACGATGTCTTACACGACGTGTCCTGGTCCATCATCCGCATGACAGGACCAGGCTAAGACCTCCCTTGTCAATGCGTCTGGTAATTAATTGTCCAAACCCCAGCTCACAAGTTTGACACTTCTATTGCACCAGCTTCAAGATGACTGACTTCTCATACCGTGTATTCATACAGCTCATGTATGCATAAGGTAACCTAAGGTAATTACTCATAATAGTCAAACCATTTACTCCTACCAATGCCATGTCCGTTCATAATCATTTTGCTGCCCCTTGACTGACCATCCCCTGGCCGTTCGCTCCCTTGATCTGGAAAAATCAAAACCATCAAAAGCATTCCACAAACGCCTCCCTCAAATATGCATAATTCAAAACACCTCCCTCTTCATCTTCATTTTATACACTGCAATACCTGTCTCTCAGGCAAAGCTGTCTTCCGCGTTCCAACGGCTGCTTCTCATCGTCCCTATTGTCTCAGCCTCCACCGTTACATCCTTGCAAGGCGAAGAAGCATCGTCGCCTACGAGCGTCTCATCTGGCAACAGGCCCTCGGCAACAAGAGCTTGAAACACGGCGTCCTTAACCAGAACCGTTTCTCGGTCGAGGCCGAGCCCATCCAGCTTTCGTAACCTCTTGCAACTTGCCACAAACACAATCTGATGTAGTCGTCGCCGTAGCTTTGTCATCTCGTCCAGTCGGCTAGCGAACAGCTCGTCCCGCTCGACATTAGCATCAGGGAGCATGAACGGGTCCACATATCCGGTGCGATCCACAGGAACCAGTACCTGCATGGGCGCGTAGAAGCCGATCGTGACAGGATTGTCTCTCAGGTCGAGCTGGGTGATGTGTGGAAACTCGATAAGCAACTCCGTCACCAAGGTCGAGTCAGCGAGTCGGTTGCCTGCCACCAAAAGCTTCTTGAGTCGCGGAATGAATCGGAGCGGCTCTAGATCTCGGATCGCGTTGAAGTTGAGGTTCAATGTCCGAAGGTTAGGCATTAGCTGACCCAGGTTATCCGGCAACGCTTGGATGCCACAGTTGGCAAGTTCAAGAAGCTGCATGTTGAGGAAGTCAACCGTGGGCTCGAAAGTGCCCAGGTAGTTGCCCGAAAGGAAGAGCTTGCGTATTTCGTAGGCCGAAGACAGAAATCCGAGATCGAGTTGTTGATCTGCCCGCTGCTCCCTAAGGCTCAGACTGTCTAGCCGTCGAGCTCGACTGAAGCCCGTCAACTCAAAAATACGATTGCGATCGGCATGCAGCGAGTGCAAGTTGGGCATATTGCTGACATCCAAGGAGGTGAGTTGGTTGTCGCTCAGGTCCAGTTGACGAAGTGCCTTGATACATGAGGGCACAACAAATCTCGCAAGCTTGTTCTTGGAAAGCCTTAGCTTTGCCAGTGCCGGTGCAAGCTTGATGTTTCGAATGGACGATATCTGGTTGCCTTCCAGGTCGAGTTCGGTGAGGCGCTCCATCTTAACTGTCGCAAAGTCGACTTCCTCGATCAAGTTGTCTCGAGCTCGGAGGGACAGAAGCCCGTCGTGAGTGTCGAGACCATCAAGGCTCGTCAGCTGATTGTTGTCTGCTCTGATGCTTCGCAGATGTACTAGACCCTTGAGTGCCGACAGGCTCTTGACCTCGTTCCCAGAAATGTCCACATACTGGAGGTTCATCAGGTGATCCCATGAGGTCAACTCAGTCAGCAAGTTTTGAGACACTTTGAGCTGCCGAACACTAGGTGGTATACCATCCAAATGTCCCAGTGCATTCTTGGAGGCATCCAATGTCACTAGCTTACTACAGAACTGGTCCAGCATGTGGAGACTTCCCAGCCGTTTCTCATGAAGGTCCAGATCTGTTATATCCTCCCAGTAAGGCTCAAACGGCTCAACCTCGCTAAGCTTGTCCACAAGTTCCCGTATCGTCATGGACATGACCTTCTTAGAGCCATTGCCTGTGGTCGCATGTCGACGACCCATGACATAGCTGACTTCAAAACCAAACGAGTGGTCCGAGTTGTTGAGAGTGAATTCAGACAATGGGCTGAGAGAAAGCTTCCCGACGTTTTGGCCAACGACCGCGCTGTCGTCGGCGGGCACTGAGAGCAAGTTGTTGCTAGGCGTGTGATTAACAACAAAGCTGAGACTTGTTCGACGGCCATCGGGTGTTTTATGACTAATCACGCTCGTGTCTCCGATGATGCTGACTTGTCTTTGATCGTCGGTCGGAATCTCGATCGTACTCTCCTCCTCTTGCTCGTCAATGCGAGAAACAGGTCGGGGGACAAAGTCTGGGCCGCTCCGCGAGGTGACACGGTTGTTGCGTACCGACCCATGCCCACCATTCTTCAGTGCTGACTTTCCAATACTGGCATAGCCCGGTGATTTCTTGGGGGACGGGTTGTTGTTGCTGTTGAGGTGGCCATTGGGGAACTCAGGGTCGTCTTCCAGGTTGTCCAAGTCCTCTGCCACCACATCTTGAATGATGGATGCTACGGGCGAGGAAAATGTGATGGTAAGGTTACGCCTCTTGGTCGTCGTCGAGGGTGTGCTACTAGCCCTGTCGTCGTGAAAGCTACCTTCGCCTTGGAAGGACTTTTCCAAATCTAGCTCAGAATCCTCCATCACCCGGGCATCAAGTTTCTCGAACTCTTCTCCAACGAGACTGTTCATATCTGGGCTCAACTGCCCATTGGGAGACAGCGTCATAAAACCCCTAGCAGATCGAGGCCTTTGAGTCCTGGATGGACTAGTGGGCGACCTCGCCTGGCTTGGGCTACCTCCCGCGTTGGTCTTCTTTGCGGTAGTAAGAACGAGATTTTGCATCTCCTTTGTCAAATCGACAGACAGATCTGGGATGCTTGCGAAAGGATCATCCTCGCTGTCCGAAGGAAGAATGTTCATAGCCTGGCGGGTAGGAGTCTCCTTCTTCTTGATCCAGATGTTGTTCTGCTTATCGAGGAACATGCTACCCACACGATCAGGGATGAGATGCGACACGCTCTCTGGCATGATGGTCCTGCGAGTCTCGGAGCCATGTGAGGATCCAGTTGGATATGTCCTGTTTGTAGAGACTCCGGATGATTGAGAATGGTAGTCTCGTGCCGGGCTGGCGGGCGACCCATCGTGAGCAGGTCCTGTCGACAAGCGGATATTAGGCGGGTCACTGATGATCTCGTCGCCGGCGGTAAAAGACAGGTCGGATCGGCTGCGTGGGGTTCCCTCAATTTCACGTTCAATTTCCTGGTCAGCGCGGATCGCCTCCCTTACCAGGCCCATGGACCGCATAGATAAGGAGATAATGTCGCCCATTTCACTCATTTCCTGGTACTTCTTCAATCGATCCATAAGCTCTGGGTCCTCCTGGCGTTGAGGAAGTCTGGACATTGGTCTTCCCTCGCGGCTTGGTGGACGGGACAAGGGTTCTTTCGTCGATTCTGAATATGAGTCTTCAAAATCATCGGCTTCGGGTGTGCCATTCTCGGCTTCTGATTCCTCCACGCTTGATAAACCTGGTGGTCTTACTTGGTTGCGAATCATGGCCATGATCTGCGCAGCCTGGTCGACAAAATCCTGAGTCCTGATGGATGGCTTTCGGTCCACCTCGACATGGCCATCACTTGAGTAACCCAGAATCTCCTCCTGCAGGGCTCGGATTGGCGACTTCTTTGGCAGCTCACGCGTTTCATCGGCGTCTGAGTTTATCGTTAGATTTGGGTCGCTGCGTTGTGATGATCCACGGCTAGGCGTGGGACTGCGTGGGCGAAGAATGGTTCTTATGGCCAGAACACTAGGGTTTGCGAGTTGGAACTCGCCAGGTCGCGCATCCTTGCGCTTCTTTCCCATCACAGACTGCATATCGCGGCTCGCAGACTCCACGCCGTCCAACCAATCCTCTCGACCAAAGGCAATGTCAGACCGGTGAAGTGTGCGTCGACGCTTTGGCGTTGGATCCTTGGATGGAGACGTTCGAGGCCTCTTACCCTCTGATCCGCTATCACGCTTCGGGGTATCAACATTGCCTGGGGCGCCCTTTGCTGGGCTCAGAGACTTGCTTGGAAACTGACTGGAACTGGATACTGTCCTATGGTTCTTGCTGCTAGATGATGACATGGACTTGTTGCGGCGTCTGCGAACGAGTAGTTCTGACTCCTCATCAGGGGACGATACTCGCTCTGGGGATTGGTAAGCTGGCTCGGCGGGATCGGAAGCTGGTTGAGGGGCATCGTTTTCCTTATCTGAATAGGCCGCGTCTCCTTGTGAGGCGTAGGAGACTTCCTCACTAAACTCGTAACCCTCAAAGTCTCCAGCGCCAAACTGGCTGAAAGATCTGCCACCGGCAGGAATGCGAGGTTGCGCAGGTAAAGCAGGACTGGACATGGCTTCATGATGTTCGCTAGCCGGGGAAGTTGATTGGTCGTGGTGAGATGGAGATCCGAGTGATTGTCGGGAAGGAGTACCGGACATGCCTTCCTCGAACTGGCTGATGCGTCGGAGAAGCGTTTGGTTGGTAAAAGTGTCGTAGGGACCGAAGAGCTTGAGAGGGCTTCCACCCGATGGTGCACTTCGACCAGGAGCAATTCGTTTCTTGTCAGGACTGGGAAAAGGGGCTCGAGGCATGGAAGGGCTAAGATTGAAGTAGTCGGTTTGGTACGGGTTGGTAACTTGTGTTCGAACGGAAGGAAACTGTTTGGGAGTACTGGCCTGCAGGGACTCCTCAGGAAGCATCCCGCTAGTGTCAACACCCAGGCCAGGGCTGAGGTCCCTGTAGCGAAAAGAGCCGTCTCCGGATCGACCACCTCGCTGAAGATTCAAATATCCTCCTCTGGTAGCATACTCTTCGGTGTTCTCAAGATTACCAGAGTCATCCTGACTAGGTCCGTCAAATCCTGTCTGAGGATCGATGGTAGGGTCAAGTAGCATCTGATTGATGCGCAAAGCCTCCAGCTTCTGTTTCAATCTGTCTGCTGGCAATTCAATTGGTGCAAAGTCCATGTTGCCGTCCTTGTCGCTCTGTTTACCGATAAGGATAGGGCTAAAATCCTCGTTGCGAATCACGCTCTGGCCACTGAGCTTTCGAACGCTACCATTCGCATCAGAAGGGGCGCTCAAGCAGCTTTCGTCGCGGTAAATCTCGTCCTTTTGCCTTGACGGGGTTTCTGCGTCTTGTGGACTTGGAACGCTCGAAACCATGGATTCCTCCACGTTGAGCTTGTATTTGATTTCTCTCTTCGCCCTTCTAGGACTGGGGCTTGGTGTGACTTCATTCGGGTAGAAGGGATCTTGGTCTTCAAGTTCGTCCAATTGATCTAGTTCGGGCTCGAAGTCGTTGCTTGCAATGCGCTGAGGGTAGGAGGGTGGACTAGAAGGCATTACGGAGGACTCTTGGCGCTCCTCGTCATCCTCGTCGTCTCCAGAGGCTGTTGGCGGCTTGAACATGTCTTGTAGACCAGCCGCAGCTGAGCAAAACAGGTCGCGCTGCTCGCCATACTGGACGTCGCCGTACACCAGACGTCTCTTCCATTCTGGCGTGTCCTGAGGCCTTCCAGGCGATGACTTGTGTTGGATAGTGTTGTGGACAACTGATGCGCTTGTAGAAGCAGAGACAGATCTACTGGCATATGTTCCACGCGCGAACTTGTGGTCTTGCGACGGCCTGATAATGCGTTGGCTGGAGATGTTGATATCATTCGGGGTTCGTTCGCTGAGTATGTTGACGTCTGAATCGTGGGAGTTGGTCATTTGAGGTCCGGGCCCTAACGTTCTACGCGGTATCCGACTAGGTGTTTGTCGTGATTTGGGCTGGGGCTCTTCGGTGTCTTTGAGAGGAGGAAGTTGAATAGCAGATGAATCGGACCTGGGTTGAGAAACCCAGTCCTCTGACAGCGAGTCCAACCAAGCGTGCTCCATGGCGTCGCCTAAGAAGCGCAAATCAAGGTAGGAATGCTAAATGCGAATCCATGAACTAAACAAAAAGTGGTATGCGATGGGCGATGGTGGGGTCGCGAAGGTGTTGTTTATGCGTTGCAACGGGCGTGTATACAGAAAGTCAGGAGGGAGGTAAGAGTTTGTTGAAGTGAAGATGTATTAATCACGAGCAAGCAATAGGAACTGGGAAGTAAGGGATGAGGTCTCAACAAAATATTAAACAAACAGAACCATGTGGAAATCAAGATCGTGAGACGATGTTTGCGCGTATCCTTGAACTTGAGGTTCGGAATAAACAAGACCAGGGTCCTGGCTGTGGTTAGATCCGTTGCTCTGTCAACGGTGGGGTTCTACCGGCATCACGTCCAGGAACACCGATCTTGCAACAGATCGTGTGGGAAAAGTGGCGACAAGACATCGTGAGAATTGATAAAATGTTTTTCTCAATCTTTATCCATGCATTACAAGTACAGAGCTCTTCATTTTCGATTTCGGAGATGTTGGTGAGGTTTCATAGTGTCGCAAGTTCTGTGCACAGCAGTTTGTCTGAGCAGACTTAGCCACCAATTCGTAGTATTTCTGGCGACTGATCTCTAATGCTTGAAGCAATACATAAACAATGATTAATTCACGGACAGAACGATTAGGTGGAATCTAAACCAGGATTTTCCCACAAATTTAACTTTGAAACGTTGACTTCGTAAAAGTCATGACGTGAATGAATCACTTTACGCGAGTTCACGTGACCGACGCGGGGCGCGTCTCCCTGGTAATGCCCGTGCATTCCAGTTTCTTTGACCACCATTAAGCGACACTGCGGCCTTTGTCATACCACGAACCCGGTGGTTCGTCCATGTATGCTGTTGTTGAAGACGACTTTTTTCGAGTTGGAGGGCGAAACCCTCCAAAGCCAACAATATGACACTCCAACGAGCCGACCCGCTGGCGGACGAGCTAGCACTCGACTGGGGGGAGGATACAATTTACTGCGAAGCAACTTGCGATCCTGAAGACGTTCTGTATGAAGGATCAGACGATGAAGATTACGATAACCCGACTTCACGGAAACTACGATACCAAGCAGCAGGCCAGCGATTTCTCGACGGAAAGACGCCTTTCCTCCTGACAGCACTACTGAAAGGCCCATTTGATGCGGAATCGACAAACTGGGTGAACCCGTGGCGATCGAAACACCGCACAGCTGGGAAGCCAACTGAGTTTAGGACTTCGCCAGGGAAGCTAGCAAGGTCAGCCAAATTTAAACGAAATGTATCGATCCCAGAGACGGTGCAGCCACCCAACGACAGTCTTGAATGCCATCTCCCAAGCCCAGAGAGCCTTAATCAAGCTTCCGAGACCGAGGCGCACCCCTATTTGGAAGAAGATGAATTATTTATGGTTCAGGAATGGAGAAGTGCTGTGGGAAATCAGGACGGACGGAAAGACCAGTTCTGGGCGTCAACATCTCAGGGGTCGACGTCTGAGAGAAAGAGAAAAGCAAGGGGATCTTCATGGTTGAAGCTCTTGGCAAACAAACGACGACGAACAGACATTATGGAAACGGGTTCTATCGATACGCCAGTCCCGTGCCGCCCTCAGCCTCCGACCTCAGCTGCAAACCACCTGAACACTTCCTTTACAAGTGTCCCAGATCGTCTGCCTTCGTCTGCCATTGCTGCGGAACGATACTTCTCAGCACCTCACAATGAGGCTTCCGTTTCGGAGGATAAGCTCTCTCGTGATAAGATTCCGTCAGACCAGGCTGCTGCAGATTCATCATCGCCCTTATCGCATCTACAGTATACCCCTGTTCTAGATCCGAGCGTCAACTCTTCGTCACAATGTAGTGTTGAGCAGCAAACACCAAGCAAGGCCCCGGTATCTCGACAGTCTTCTATTTCTAGAGATCCCGCTGTGGATACTTCAAACCCAGGAATTCACGATGCTTCAATATTAGGCGAAGCACTCGAAACGCAAGAAGATGAGAGTTTTTGTTTCAAGATGCGACCAAAGCCCACAACGATGGTCGAATCCGTACCAGATGAAGATCTGTCCATGGCCAACGATGATGAAGATACTTGGTCCGGCCTATCGTCCCCAGACCAGGACATGGAGAGTATTGTATCCGATCTAAAAGACAGCACGCCGGCGGATGAACAACTTGATCTGCAGAACTTGGAATCTGCGATGGAGGTAGACCAATGCGGCATGACCAGCCCCTTGTCATCCATTTCTAGTGAGAAATTCGATGGGTTTGACCTTTCTGAGGAGTCACCTCGCGACACCATGGATACCGCCAGTGACGCTTCTTCAATGGCAGATACAGTAGCGATTGGCTCAGATACAGAAGACGACCCCCCTCATAGCTCAACGAAAGCTGTGATGGAGGCTATTCACACAGAGCCACCTATTAAGCCTGGACAAGAGGTCAAGTCCGACGAAGACGAATCGGATGAGGACATGGGCAAGACAGTCGAGGTTGCTAGCCAGGCTGAAACTGAGGACCTTACGGACAGCGGTACTGATTCAATAGGCGAATCTGATGAAGAGGAAGATGGTATGGTCAAAATCGTTGAGACTTTACCAGCGTCAACGCCATCCAGCAAGACGCCACAAATCCCACTTGGGCGTCGACAGGCCGAGACAACGCCGCCCAAGCCCACACCATCGGGGCTGGGCAGCTCTGCTTCCACACCTTCTCATGCTGAATTCCTTCTCAAGGCTTCGATTAAGAAAAGATTCATTCCCCAGAGCTCTTGGGATAAGCTGGCTCATTTGACTGGAAGTCCTATCAGCCAGAAACAGCCCGACAGGCGAATTACTCGCTCACCAGCACAAGTTTCCAGTCCTCTCAGTGCACGTGGGAAGAGAAGCCAAGTAAAGTTAACTCGTCCTACTCCCAAGACGATGAACTCCAGTCCATCTGCGAATCTCAGTCAACCTTCAAATCCCAGTCAGCCATCGAGTCACGACGCGTCTCCGACTATCATCAGTACTCCGGTTCAGGAGCAACATCAGGAGCAGGAAAGACACCAGCCGGATCCAAAGGAAGATACACCAATTCGGTTTTCACAGCAAAGTCCATGGGCAGCGAACAAGCTATCTCAGTACGCTTCCCTCACTCTAAGCCAGTTGCCTGAAGACAGCCCTAGGCCCGAGTTGAAGGAAGCGCATGCCACACCGACTGCAGCAAGCCCAGTAGCGCAGACGCCTTGGACCGAAGATGCGACCGAACTGCCTATCAAACCTCTAGAACATACATCTACTATCGAACTAGGAGATCCGACGGCATTACATGTGTCAAGCACACCATTCGTTGCATCGAAGACCAACACCCAAATGCAGGATGTATCTATAGTTGCTACACCCGCGGTGGCATTTACACCCGAGCCGCAGTTTTCAGTCAAATCATTTGCCTCTTTCAGATCGCCCTCACCGGAACGCCGTTCTCACAAGGCCAAGCGCGCCGTCTGGAGAGAATCGGGATCCCGTCTGCCCAGTACGCAGGGCATTTTGGCCTCGGCGACCAAGAATCCTTGGGAGATCAAAAGTTCTCAGCGCCGTGTGTCATTTGCACCGCTGCCTCATGAAACCGAGGGACATTCTAGCATACCTGCAACGCCTTGCCCATCTCTGGCCAAGGGGCGCCCGTCATCTCCTCCACCTGATACTCCTGCATCTGAACTGCCTACATCAGAGGACGCCAAGTTTCATAAGCACTTTGGTGCTGTGGCACGAGGCCCTGTTATCCGTCACAGCCAGCGTCTCCTCCCATCTGAATCACAGTGCACAGTTGGCAGTCCTCTACCAGAAGCCATGGCGGAAACATTCATTACGACGGATCAGTTGCGGCAACCGGCTTCTTCCGCGGACCATGCTAAGAGCGACCGCGAAACAGACGACTCGCAAGATCCTCTAGATATGGTAGAGGATGTTTTCCGCGAGATGGGCGAGTTCCTCGACAAATGGGATGTAAACAGCGTGACGCAGACACCACAAAAGGCTCAGGGGCCACAAAGCCCATGGTGATTCCAGTCATCATCATGCACATATTGTACAAATCTTCTCACCGCTCATAATGAGCTTCGTCTTCATGGACGCATTTAACATGGAGGAAAGCCTTCGTCATTATTTATACAACATACTTATGCCGAGCACACTTGAGCTCGGAACGTGTCAGGAGTTTAGGGGATCAAAAGGAAACGAACGACATGAAAGCATGGACAATAGGGGGTCACATATTGGGAGGTTTACGTTCTACTTCGGCGTACGGCAGGTAGATACCTCATTAGGAGTTTATTTCAATTGAAAATCACATCACAATGATCATTCCATATGCTCGGATCCTCGACTAACTGACCGACCACTGTTCAGATATAGCTTCTGGATGAAGGACGTGAAGTTCAAAATCAGATGAATCCACAAAGTACTAGGCCTACGAGTATAGCTAGTATTTGCTAACATGTCGTCGGCCGATCAAGTAAGTACCTATTGTTTCAACCACGTGCAAACTCCAACATTCTGGGGACCGGGAGACGATTACGAGTCTTGAAACTTACCTACGTAGCATTCGATTCTGACACCGCTTCTTACAAATGCTAATCATGACGAAGAAGCAAAAATCCTATTATTCGCCGGTTTCAGGGGGTTTCTAGAAACGTGCATAATGTAAGGCATGTAATGCTGTCTCCCTACGTTGACCGTCAGAGCCCATGAGCCCGCGGCTATGGAGCTGATTCGCCAGGAACCATGGCGTCTCACGGATCTTTAAATGAATAGCTTTAATAGTACGGATAGCAAAGGGCGATTATGCCAAGTGTCATTCCCTGGCTTCTAGACAGGTACGAGGACTGTCGCGAGTGTACTTTTGAGCCCTGGATACACGCCCCCCGGTCTGTGACACTTGACGGCGCAGCTAGCCCTGGAGCACATGGCTGAGAGGGGAGCTGTTTGTGGATGGGTTGGCGGATCGACGATGTCTTTGATCGGTGTATGAAGCTTTGGCCTGGTGGTAGAGCGACGGTTCGGTGGCGGGCGGACTTCCGTCGGGTAGCCTAGAGGCCAGACGGAACGTGTCTGCCAGGATGGCGGAATAGTACCTGGTTGATTATCCATCAGGGGCTCATCTTTTGCGTTGAAATTGATGATGACTTCTCAGGGCTGTTGGATATCGTAAAGTGACGCCGGCGGAATTGGGTGGAGTAGCTGTCCGTCCAGTCCGGTCCCGGGACGGTATGCCTGCTCTGGGGCAGAGAGCTTATTAGTCGGATCCGAGCAGGGTAAGATCCACGCAATATCTCTTCACAATCCTGTTATTGCTCTGGTGAATAGCTAGGGCTGTCGTCTCTTGTCTCCTGCTGCTTTGTCCAGGACCATCTGAGCTAGAGTGACGACTGGGAAACGAGCCCCATCTTGCAAGAGTCAGACGACACGACAAAGTCTGTGGGCTTGTGGGTTTGTATCCATCAGTTCGCAACTTCTCAGTATGGAAATCCGAGTCCTCGTTGTGATAGAGCACCAAGAGGTGGGGAATCTTGCAAGGTCCAGCTGTGATTCCTACTCCGGAAGAGATAACCACACTCAACCGGATCTTTAACCCGGTTGAAGCGGCTAAAACTTGCATTGATAGCATCCATCAGATAAGCCCGTCCTTGAGGTGACAGAGAAGCACACGACATACTCAAAGGATCGGCCATTTCTGCTTCCACAGCCCTTCTCGCCTCCTCCTTCCCCTGAATTGGCGCTGAGCCAACGATTAAAGGATGTCTCACTTGAGACACCTTTAGGTCGGTTGCCTCGTCACTCGAGATGCAAGCCGGGATGTTGATGAGGCCGGGTAGGGTTTGAAGTTGAGTTTTTGGAACGTCATGGAAAGGGAGTTTGAGGCACGTTGTCGAGAGACGGACGACGATTGGCCGGCTCAAGCTCGGAGGGTGATCTGCACATCTCTGGGACATTGACTTTGGCGAGATAAAAAGTGTCTGGCTAAAAGATGGGGTAGATCAGCGGCTCTGTTTATTGGACAATTGAGGTAGGGATGAACAGGGCAGGGCAAGACAAGGCGGGCAGAAGTGTCTTGATAGTTGGTGTTGGTGGTGTAAGAGACGAGAACGACTTGGACGGGATGGGACGTGCCGCAGTAAAAATAAGCTACAGTAGCTTCTCAGTGGAGAGACTCCAGACGAACGAATCCATGGCTGACTCATGATACTTCCGCTCCAACCGCAAAAGCGCACAATCAGTCAATTTTGTGTTTATTCTTGAAACGAAACAAGTCAAGCTTGTTCGTTTATCCTTTTTGAACCCTGGTCCTCTCCGGACCGCCGGGTAGAGGCCAAAAAGTATCGTTTACCCGTGAGCGTCATGACATGTAGGGTAAGGCCCATCCATGTTCTGTTCTGCGCCTCTGCGGTTCGGATCAAGGGCTCATAGGAATTCCACCGATTAGAGGTTGCAGAATTAGCATCCTTTACTTGATGCAAAGCACTTGCAGGACCGTTGACAGCCGCGCTGTGCTGAATGAAATCTGCAGGAAGATTTCTCTCGTCTTGTGTCGTACGGATCGATGCATAACGGCGGGGACATGGCATGAATTTTCAACATTTATCAACACACCCTTGGTAGAAAATCTGGAAGACATGCAGTTTGCACAAAGAAAAAGAAAAGAAAAAAATAGCGTTGCGAGCGGATCGACCCTACTCTCCAATGGGTATCCCGTAAGGTACCTGATGAAGCACCAGGCACGAGATGTTGGTCGTCAATCCAGCTGTCGCCACGAGAGGCTGTTTCAGGGGAACGATATCAAGCTCAAACAGAAAGTCACAATTTTCAGCAAGAGGGGCGTACATCAGTCTTGAGCCATTCAACAGAGTTGCTGAGAAAACGTGTCTCGGGGGTTTCATTGTGTCATCAGAAACATGATGAGCTGGCTATGATGATGACGCTGGAATGAGACGGTCTGATTGTGGGCAGAAGCTCTGAGCTCGGTCAGCGACTGAAGAGGATGGACGTGGCAAGACGACGCCAGGGAAGTCCTCTACTGGCCGAAGTGACATGTTGTGTAAAGATGTAAGCTTCAGACCGGGTTTGTGCTAGAGCCAGTACCGAGCCATGTGTCTCCCCAGCCCAAGCCACGAGATACCGCTGCCGAGAATGGGGTCCTCTACCCGGGACGATCTGGGGTCTTTGAGCGTTCCGATCTGCGGTTGTTGAAATCGCACTGTCGGTGCAAGTGACCTGACCTGACATTTATCAACACCATCATGGATGCATTGAAAGATGTCATGATCTTGGCGGCCAGCTTCTAAGCATCACATGACACCCTTTAGGATTCCACCAAACGGAGCCCCGCACTAGATTTAATCGAGACACCGTTTGATAGATGCATAGGACTGGGGTAAAGAGGATGCGTGCGATAACGGCAGAGAATGACGAGATGGGTTGATGATGGGCCGTCTCTTGCACCATATGCATTGCGTGGTATTAAACGGAGAAGCCCGAGACGATTTGTTTTAGCTTGAGTAAAGAGAAACAATATCACACATAACAATTTGATATTAGGATCAACTCAGTAGCTCACGAAGCATTTCGTTATATTCGCCTCGTTCCAGGAACCGTACTGTACTAAGACACGACCCCGTATAGCACCATGTTTACGAGAGGGAGCTTAAGCAAAGGGTCTGAAACCCTGCGCCACGTCATCTCTTCTCCAAGCCTCAACTCTTCATTATCGTCTATCATAATTCTTCAACTTCGAACCGTCATGGATAACCTAGTTTTCTACGCATAGCAGTGTAGCCTCGTCAAGGCGGATGAAAACAGTCAGCGACTTCATCAACAAAGCACAGCGAGGTACGCCTCGGCCAATCACGATACCCAATTCGTAACATAACCCGTCAATCGTCCTGAGCTAAACGTGAAAACTTGGACGGGGTCTCCCTGCGAGTTGGGCAGCCGAGAGAGGAGGGTGAGCGTGACCAAATAACTAGAGAAAATTCAAGAAATGACCCAAGAATGACCCATAGATGATCCCAGTGAAACAGAGGACGGGTTCCGCCAAGAGGCCGACAAAATACGTCAGCCTCGGGTTCTAAGTTTCTGCCGGGCACTTCAACACGAACAACGGGAGATGTATCATCGGATCAACTCGAGTAAAGACACGCTCAGAATAGAACATTGCGAATGTATAAAACAAACTTATTGTTAACCATTGGCCTCTATCCAGCAACACAGGTCTCTCAGAAGAAGTGGGCCTGAGTGAAGATTTATTTTTTCACCCTGAGCGATAGGGTTAGACGAGTCCTCCGCTCTCTGGCAGCAACGGCGAGGCGGGTCCTTAGGGAATTGCCTAAAGCATCGTGAGTGTGCCCAATGGTTGTTCGATTGGGACCCATGATGATAAGGCCATGCATGGGGGATCTGACGCTTTACGCATATCGGCGGAGCGTCTTATGAGAGCGGGACCAACTACGATGCACATTCCAGCCGCTGCAGCAACTGTAAATGCAAAGTGTATCTTGCTGAAGGCATTGTGAAGCCATGCAGATAATACTAGGCAATGCAGATCGGATAAGCAGTAGGACTATTAAATATGTTGTCAGGGATGGCTTCGATGAGTTGCAGGAGGTATTGAGTTGCCAACTTGATAGGGATAATGCCCGGAACTTGATATTCAGCTGACTCAAGTGCAACTATAGCAACCACTCGTCTATGTAGTCGAGTGGTTTCATACAAGGAATCCTATTATTACTTCTAGCTCTGATTATGCTGACATGAAGGCGCCGTAGAGGTTCACCTTCGAGAAGCTGGCTATCTTCGAATCCACATGGCAGCGATTGATAGGTATGGATGGATGGGATTGACATGCCACACCCCCTTCATTCCCTCCTCACTCTTAATAATTAATAACCTTGTCATTCTCTCAACACTCCCCTCCTCAACATCTGCTGTGTTCCATTGACAGCTTCGCGTTGATCTCCTTGCTTTGACCGTTTGAGATAACAGAGCTTAAGTCTCCCCAACACTACCATTACTTTACTTTCCATCCAACCTCTCTTTCACATGGGCACAAACGGCGGACACCTTCGCCGCTGCCCCGGCGCCGCTGTACATTAGTTAGGATCCACTGGCGTGACCGCCGCCTTTCCAGCAGCTTGGAATTGGATTCCTGCGACAAGCACAGACTTGTGTTGGGCTAAAGCGATCCCGGCGCCCTGCCGTTGCGTCTAGGGTCTGCTACCTAGGCGTGCTAGGGCTGATTGTTACTGGGCACGACACGTTTTTGTTTTGGCAAGCAATCCATTCATCGTTTGGATGTTTATTTGTAGTTGCGGTGTGGCCGGGGAAGAATAATGCCAGGCCGGAACTTGGCAATCGACTCGGCCTCCGGAAGTTAATTGAATACGGCCACTAGAAGCCCGGAACCCCGCGAAATGGCACACAGATGGGCTGGGAATGGGCTGGAAGTAGAAGCGTACGTAGGGCATGGAAGATGGAAGATACAGTACAAGTCACCCCGCCAGCGAGGCCGCCCCCAGTCACTGCCAAATCTCCGCCATCTGCCGGGCTGAGTGCTGGGTCAGGTACTTGTCAGACAAAAGGGTACTTTGATGGCTTGATGGATCTCTTAGGGCACCCTCCCCCTACAGCGAGGCGCTTGTTCCCCTCCATTACAGTGCAGATGTTCACTGGCGACTGGTGACGCCCGGGCCATGTCCGCCCAGGGCTACTGCGTACCGAGTCTCAGATACCACTTTGACTTGCACTTGCCTTACCGCCCCTCTCCATGCCCCCCGGCCCCGTATCTACGAATCATTCCTCCACGCCCACATCTTCTCGTCCTCACAATCTCAAACTCAACTCACAACTCTTTCCTTCTTCCTTTTTTCCCACCCTTTGCGAACCATACGAGCGTGTCGCGCCAGATGTCCTCCTCCTCATGTCCAGTCCGCATCGTTTGTCCGAAAATGCCGCACGCGCCGTACCGGTGAGCGAGCCTGAGCAGTGTCCCGCGCCTCATGAGGCCCTGCCAGATGCTGCGACAGGTCATGGCGCGGGTGCAGGCATTGGCATAGGCAATGGGTCCCAACTCGATAGTCGTGTCGCTGGCCCTAATCATGATTATGATGTTGATGATACCCATCAAGGGAGCCGTGTCCAACCCCCGGCTGTCGCCCTCGCCCTCGCTGTCGCTGATCCCACATCCGACAGCACTACTCCCACTCCCTCATCTGTCTCTCCCTTTCTACCGCCACCCTCTACAGACAAGGTGCCCAACAACGTGCCTGACTCTGTTCCTGATTGCGTGCCCCATGGTGATGCCAATGCCAGGGACACTCCAGACCAAACTGATACCGTCCCCATCGACACTTCTGCCCCCGGCACTGCCAGTAATAAGAAGGCCCGTGGCCCCGGTCCCCTACCGAGGCAGGCCGGTCCTTCCCTGCTGACCCAAGCCCTGGCTTCTGCGCGTGGTATCACAAACGTCAAGGCTAAACCCTCCTCTCAGCCTACAACTACAACTACTGATCCTATATCTCCCTCCTCTTCCACAACCCTTCCACCTATATCCGTTCCTGGCGTTCGACAGTCTAACCTAAACAACAAGACCGCCACATCCCCATCGACTATCTCGACGCCCACCACTCCCACTGCGCAGTCGAGCCTCTCTTTCTATACAGGACCTCCAACAGCCCCAGCGAACCTCGCTTCCCAACACGACCGCGATAGCGCATCATACCCCTTCGAACTTTATCACCACAATGTTCCCGCTCAGCGCACCGCTCCTAGGCCGCTAATGAGAGCCACCTCTGAATCTATCAATATGGGAACCTCTACAACTGTTACTACAATGACGTCGCTCGCCCCCCGCGAGGCCGCGAGCGTCCCTTCATCATTTAGCCACTCGACTCTTGCTACGCTACGCAGTGCCCTTGATCATCGCGAAACGATGGATGTGTCCCGCGGCAAGGCCTCGACATCTCTGGATCTGGACAGACAATCTATGGACTATTACCAAACTCAGACGACGGCAAATTACACAGGGAGCCTTGTCGATCGATCTGCCCAGTTCGAAGCTCGCCATCTGGAAACCAAGACGTCGTCTGCGACGACACGAAAAGAGGATGCTAAAAACATCCAGCCAAGGCCAGCACTATGGGCGAAGACCCCATCGCACCGGAATAGCAATGGCGCCGAGAAAACGGAGAAGATATGGTCTATTGGTTCCGTTGAAGGACAAGAAGAGGATGGACTGGTTGAGAAATCCGTGACCGAGGCAATGGCTGGCCTGGAACACAATGCCCGTAGCCGCAAATCGAGCTACAGTCTGCGATTCTTCAAAGAAGGCTTGCCACCGGAAGATAAGTTGCGACGCAGAGACACCAAATCAACTCCCAAAGAGAAATTGGCTCCTCTCGAAGAGGGCCGCCCACACACCTCGCGCGAGATATCCCAATCGTTGGCTTCCGATAAGGAACCTACAGCCATTGGCCCTCGAGACGACGACTGGGAAATTCCCTTGCTCACGCCAGATTTGCTTGATGAGCAGCCTATCCTTAGTACATCGCCTGACGAGGATTATTTTTCTATACCTGTCAATGGCTCGCTCAATTCTGGGGACCCTACGCCGTTGCGAGTGCAGCAGTCTGTGACCCAGGCCGTAGAGCAAGTCAAATTGGTGGAGACGGTCGAGGATGTGGGGCCGACCCCGGTTGCCGATACCGAGGCCGCCATTGAAGCCGAATTTGTGGAGACGAGACGGGAATCGGCTGACAGCACCCATACTGACGTCGGATCTCGTGATGATGGAGATGCCGATGAATCTGGGGAAGAAAAGATCTCCTCTGCCGTCTTTTTACCCCATCAAGAGCTACAAGAGCCTTGTGTAAGTGAGCCACAGGACCGCATCGCGGCCCGTAGTATCCGTGTGCGTTCTCTATCCCAAAGTAATCAACGTCCATGGCTCGTCAAAGCCGACGAGCCAGAGCCTGAAGTCATTCACGAGAAGGATGACTCTCCCTATGGCCTCTCTCGTCTCCCTTCCCGTGAGACGCTCACTTTGAAGCGCGGCGATCTCATTCCTGAACAGGGCGAGGAAGGTGCTGTCATTGAAGAAGAAATCACAGTGACAACTGACTCCCTTAAACAACCTCAAATCGTGAGCCAGTATGAAGACCATGTCCATGATCATCAGCATGACCCTCAAGAGCCTCTTGAGGCTATTGAGCTCATCCCGTATAAACATCAAGTTGGTGGCCATACCACCCTTTGGCGATTCTCTCGAAGAGCCGTCTGTAAGCAACTCAACAATAGGGAAAATGAGTTTTACGAGACTATCGAGAGGTACCACCGTGATCTATTGCCTTTTCTTCCTCGGTACGTTCCATCGAATTGTATTTTCCGCGAATCCTTTGCCACCTGCACTATTGAAATTGAGTTGGTAATACTAACACGTGGCAGCTACATTGGCGTATTGAATGTCACTTTCCAAAAGCAAGCTCGTCGAAAGAGCACGTCCAAAAAGGATGAGGCCGCGGTAGCTGAGCGAAAGAAGGCCCAGGAAAAGCTCGAGGCTAGCAGACAAGACTTGGAGCAGGCTGAAGACCAGGAGGCTGCCAAAACCGAGAAACCAGCAGGCAGAGTTATCAGCCAGTCTCTTGCCAACAGCAACATCCCTGTGCCGACGGTAACCTTCGACGACAACAGGCACATTTTGCCCCGAAACCTACTCCAGCCGATGCCCCTCCCGAGACAATATCGACGTCAGAGTATCTCAACATCGACGGTGGCAAATCCTTCAATACCGTCTTCCGGAGCGTCAATCCGCCCGCCTTTGGACGAGCGACCTAACAGTTGGGGCGCCACCATGGTCAACAAGAGGTTGAGGAACGAGGTTTTCAACGATGCGTTTCTGAAGGAGCCCGTCACGGTACACCGACACCGTCGACCGCATCAACGATCCATCCCACGCCCGGTTTTGCAGCGTTTACTGCGATCCACCTACTCGGACCCTGCTTTGATCAAGAGCGACTCGCCGTTCATGAATGAGGACGCTACCACACCCAGTTACCACCCGGAACGGAAACTTGCACACCATTACTCACACAGCGATCTCGGGCCTGGAATGGATGAGTATGTGCAGTCCGAGCCTGAGCAGGCCCCTGAAGAGTTGAAGGATGTGTCGGGAACAAGCGCTCCAGAACCAGAAACGCTCAAGGACAACCCCCTAGCCGCCAAGAAGAAACGCAGATACTCAGCTGGAGGGCTACGTCGGAAGCCACAAGATGTGACGGAGTCCAGAGGCGATTTGAAGTATTTTGAGGAGGCCGATGATGCTGGATACAAGGGAGATAATGAGGACAAGCCCAAGCGACACTCGAAGACCCATTCCACGGCAAATGGACATCATCACTCGGAAGCAAACGGTGCCCAGCAACCCTCGCAGTACATTCAACATCTGCAGCCAGAAGACGAGTTCGCCATTGATTCAACTGAGCCTACTCCGGCCCATGAGGAGCCTGCTCCAAGATTCACGAAGATTCCTAGGCCAGTCAACCCGAAGGAGGCAAAATGCCAGAAGGATCGAGTTGAATACTTCTTGCTCCTCGAGGATCTGACGTCAGGGATGAAGAGGCCGTGCATGATGGACCTCAAGATGGGAACTCGACAGTACGGTGTAGAGGCAACCCCGAAGAAGCAAAAGTCGCAAACGGAGAAGTGTCGGAACACAACATCAGCTGAACTAGGAGTTCGAATTTGTGGCCTACAAGTATGGAATGCTGAGAAGGAGACGTACGACTTCCAGGATAAGTACTATGGCCGCAAATTGAAAGCTGGGGATGAGTTCCAGGGTGCGTTGCAAAAATTCCTATACAATGGTGTCGATCTGCATAGCATTCTGCGACATATTCCTGTTGTGCTCAGGAAGTTGGGGCAGCTGGAGCAGATTGTGAGCAAACTAAACGGGTATCGCTTTTACGCCGCAAGCTTGCTCATGTTCTACGACGGCGACACATCTGAGGATGCCGACTACGAGACGATGTACGAATCGACTACCGACTGTGCAACTGATACCGAGGAGACATCACGAAAGAAGACGAAGAATAAGAGGGAGATTGATTTCAAGATTGCCGACTTTGCCAACAGCGTCACTCCTTTTGATGACATCGATGACAAGCCGTGCCCTCCACAACACCCTGATCAGCCCGACAGCGGATTTCTTAAGGGTCTACGGAGTCTGAGAAGATATTTCCTCCAAATCCAAAGGGACGTGAGGCAGGAGCTGGGGCTCGATCCATATGGCCGGTTCTCGAACCACATGGACCATGCGGGAGATCTTGGCGATGAGAGTGGAATGGCCAGTCTTTAACTGATCTGGTAGCGACGGTGGTATACGCTTGAGAAGGAGTCTGATACCCATAACTACATTTCGTGTTGGATGATTTGGCGAATGATTTGGATTCTGAGGAGTTTATGGTTTGTTTTTTCGTTGTTCTTTTTTTCTTCACGACCAACTTCTCTCCCATCATGGGCTACAATATGGAGTTCGCAGGGACATGTCCCTGTGGAGGTATGGAACTGGAACTGGAATGAAGCCCACAAGGGCAGAAGGAAACAGGATTTGTGTCTCGTGACACATTAAATTCATCTCAAAACATACCCTGCATCGGTTATGGCGCAACAGCGGAAAGGAAAGGGGGCCGGAGCTGGAGTTTGAAAAGCCCGATTTTGTTATCAACTCTTTTTTCATCACCCGAACTGGAAGCGAGTGACGGAACGATGTAGCAGCGGCTCCGGCCTCGCTACAGATACTGCCTTTTTTGCTTCGTTTGGTGGTGTTGGGGAAAGGAACCGAAAATCAGAATGATGATGATGTTGTTATTGCGATCTGCTTGTGCCTTGAAGGCAGTGAAATGGGCATGTCCTGGTAGTTTTAGGCAAGGTAGCTCTTAGACATTAGAGAAAATGCAAACTAAAAGGGTCGTTGGTCTAGTCTTGAAGTCTCAACTTGCAATCCTAGTTATATGTGATACTGTTTCGGTAATGTTTTCTTAAATGGCATAAAATTTGAAGGTCATTTAGCCCTTTTCATGACAAGACTTGCATTCTCGTTGAACGTCGAGTAGGGGCTTACCTAGTGTCAGATCAAACCCTCTGATTGGTGCCATCGTATATCTGCAGGTACGTACACACGTGAGATAGACAATAGGTACCAGCTCTCTATTCCCTTGAGCTCATATAAGACGCATGTAAGAAGTCATCCCAGCTCTTTTCTGTTCATAAATAATTCTCTATAAATGCGATAGAGATTGAACCATTGCAACAAATTACTCAATCCTCATTTGATAACAATCTCGTCGGCATCATGGGCTCCGTCATATCGACTATTCGATCAAACGTCTTGGCCATATCCACTGCCATCAAAACAATCTTATCTCTACAAAAGCATTTAAACGCCCTTCTCGACCGCGTAGCATCAGCGCCAGGCTTACCCGTTCCGAATTCCACGGACTCGTATTGGCTTGATAACCCGCCCTTCCCCGCGTTATGCGATATCCAAGATGACGAGCTTCCCGAGGAAGCAGACGTAGTCATCATTGGCAGCGGCATCACAGGAGCATCAGTAGCAAAGACGCTGTTGGAGTTGTCCAAGCTGAGAGTTGTGGTCTGCGAGGCGAGACAATTGTGCAGTGGCGCGACGGGTAGGAATGGCGGACATATCAAGAGTGCGCCATATGATGAGTTTTCGGCGCATCGCAGTAAACATGGGCCTGAGAATGCGAGAAGGTTGGTCAAGTTTAAGAGAAGTCATTTGGAGATGATGAAGCAGGTTGGGGAGAGCATAGGGCATGGCGAAGTGAGAGAGGTGGAGACGGTTGATATGTTTCTTGAGAAAGAGGATTTTGAGAAGGCGAAGCAACAGGTTGAAGAGTTGAAGGAGTGGATGCCTGAAGAGAAGACTTGGGTTTGGGAGGCTGAGGAGGCGAGGAAAAAGGTAAGTTTTCCCAACTTCACTGTGAAGAGGCGAGATGCTGATGAGTGTAGTTTGGCGCCAATGAGTTTATTGCTGGTGCCGTGTCATTCACGGCTGGTGCACTCTGGCCATATCGTCTTGTCACGGGTGTATGGAATGATCTACTCGAGCGTTTCCCAGGGTTGAGCATCAACACCCATACACCTGTTGAGGGCGTTACTCGCACTTCGGATTCGTCTTATACAGTCAAGACACCTCGTGGAACGATCAAGGCGAAACATGTCATTCACACCACTAACGCCCACGCTGGGCAGCTTCTTCCTTCGCTTCGGGGCTCACTTGCTGGTGCTTTGGCACACATGAGTGCTCAACGGCCTGGGGCTTCGTTCCCGTCTTCACACGGGGATCGTTCGTGGTCTGTCATGTACAGTCCGGGCTTCGATTATGTGACGCAGAGACCGGATAGACCAGACGGCACACCTGGTGATTTGATGATTGGAGGAGGTTTCTTTAGAAGTAGTGAACAGTGGCTGGATCAAGTAGGAATATGGGATGATAGCCGAATGCTAGGTCTAACCATGGTGCATGTCCGCGGCGTCATGCCAACGATCTTTGAACCGCAATGGGGCGAGGGCGGTAAGTTGGTCAAAGCCTGGACGGGAATATTAGGCGTCACGGGTGATCTTTTGCCCCTTGTTGACCGAGCACCTGGATCTCCTGTACAAAAGGACTCAGGTGAGTGGCTTGCGGCGGGATTTTGCGGCGAGGGTATGGTTTGGGCTTGGCTCTCTGGAACGGCGTTGGCTTTGATGGTACTTGGTAAAGAGGAGGAAGATCTGGAGGAGGGTGTTGGAAGGCCCGGGGGTAAGTTGGATGAGTGGTTCCCGAGGGATCTTTTGGGTATTGATGGGGGAAGGTTGAAGAGGGCGGATATAGGGAATGTGATTGACTGGGATTAAGGTTTTGGAACACCAGTAAACAAACTCTTAGCTACCAAATGTTCAGTCACTTACTCTCCTAGCTATCCCCTAACTTTACGTGCAGCAAAGTACTGGGTAGGGTTGACAGCTGGCTGCCAGTTGCAGATGGGGGTCATGCATCACCACCTTTCATCCCAAATGCGATATCAGCATTTCTCTTTTTCTCTCATCAACACGCTACATCTTTCCTTTTTCCAGTTCTTGTACTTCATTCTGTATTCAATCATTCACTCAAACATCGCTGCTTCTCTCCCTTTTGATTATCCATTTGTTCGCATCTTTGTCTTTTTCAATGTCACTCCTCAACATGATGCCCGAGGAGCGCATCGACTCATGGCGACAGCGCGTGCCAAGTCGCCTTGAGCGTCAGGATCCTTTTGAGGGTGATGGTTTCGATGAGCGTCCTTCTACAAGCCTCGTGAGTTCTCCTCACAGGCACCACGCTTCAGCACTGATCTTTCATTTGGCAGACCTTTCGTGATGCATCTCCTCCTCCGCCTCGTCCGTCTACGCGACTTAGCTTCCTTCGCTCTGCTACACCTCTCTTTGGACGCTCTTCAACTCCATCCAGCCGACCTGCTTCCAGCATGATGGAGCGACGTGCTGAGGGAAAACGCAGGAGTCTGCTCAGCTTGCTCAGCCGAAAGCGAAAGCGAAAGGAGCCAGAGGTTGAGATCCCGCGCGAGCCCGTCCGCTTGAATTTCTTGTTCGTTGGAAGCAAGGCCGCTGGACAGACGTCTTTGCTATTGTGAGATTTACATCTTGTATGTTGGTGGATGTGCTGACTCTGTATAGTCGATCTCGCTATGGTTACTTTCCTGATGCAAGTTTAACATCATCCTAAGTGAGTAAAAATGCTGACATGTAGCAGTCCAATGGCTTCTCTCGCCCTCTGTATGAGACCTATGTCAACGACCGTGTCTACGACAACCAGCCTGTGCGCGTTGAGCTGTAGGACACCTCAGGCGTACCGGATCTGAACACTGTCGAGAAACTGACCTACATTGAATGGGATGCGGTGTTTCTCTGTTTCGATATCTCGGATAAGATATCCATGTACACCATCATTCAATGGGTGAGAGCGACTTTGCCCCTGATAGTGATAATGAGGCTAACTAAGCAGTGGCACCATGCTTCTAACCTCGGCTTTGCCAAATCTGGCAACTTTGAACCATTGTTGTACCTTGTCGGTCTCAAGAAGGACCTACGCGATCAGTGCTTTTTGGAAGACCATCAGACGGGTTCTGCGCATGCACCTTCGGGTTTGTTCGTGTATCCTACTTGCTGCATCTGCTCTTCCGAGGTGAGTTTCTGTGAGATCTTGAATGAGCTGATCTGACTTTGTAATAGGCATCCTGGCAGGCGAAGCGAATTGGTGCGCATAAGTACATCGAGTGCTCGGCTGCTACTGGTGAAGGGATGAAGGAGGTCATCGATGACTCTGGGAGAGAGGCCATGCGACGAGCTGTTGGAGGGGAGTGGCCGGACGAAGAGGTTGTTGCTACTAAGAAACGACGTAGGTTCTTTTCGGGACACTGAGATGCTGAAGCGTGATTCAGTCGTGTGTTGCTGGTGAGAAACTTTGCTGTATGAGTGTTCGAGATGGTTGATATCGGATTTGGAAATGGGTTGAACTCCTCTATTGCGAGACACAGGTTTGAGCCTGTGCAATGCTTTTTGTGTATGAGGAGTTATAGAGAAAAGTTAGAACTCCCTCTGAGATCTACCTAGCACAAAAGATTGTCTTACATGTAACAATCAACAAAAAAAACCTTGGTTACAGACCTTAACTTTTAATTGACATTCCAGGGCAAGTTTATTCATCCAGTCAAATGGGGTTGAAGTTGGCTGACCCTGCCATTGTGGCCCGTGCCTGACAGCAAGAATCCACTTTGAACTTCATTGATGCAAGGTACCTACCGATAGCCAAAGCTACCTACCACCTTCTCATGATATTGGATTTAATTGTTTCACTTGTACAATGCATTTGACTCTTTGATCATACGTCTTGCTCATCGCAAATGGAACGACAATAAACCAGGGAAAAATCTTGGTTCCTATAAAACCCTCGTGTCTTCTCTTTTGCTTTTATCTTGAACACTTGTCCTAATCATCGTTGCGTATAAGTCTGGATAGAGCGGCCAAGCTTCATCACAGACGAGGATCCTTACCGCCTAACATGGCCATCGCACTGCTCTTGGCTGCAATCTTTGGTGTCGGACTTGCTGTTGCCACAAGCTTTTGGGTAGTCTTTCAAAAGTCGACCTCGGTTCATCTCACCTATTTGCTCTTCTCCATCGGCCTCATCATCTTTGTCACTGTGAGTTTATCCCTCCAACGGACAAACAGCCTTCTAACAAGACTGCTAGACCCGTCACATTCAGCTCGTCAACCGTCGTCAAGCAACAAAGATCAGCAAACAAGCTGCTTTCAATGAACGTCGTCACTCTCAAGATTACTACCTTTTTGTCCTTGGCTCCGGCGGACATACCAAGGAGATGCTCATGATGATGGACGATGGTTTTTGTGACTTTGACAACTTTCATCGTCGCTATCTCATTTCTTCTGGAGACGCAATGTCTGCAAACCATCTTTCAGACTACGAAGCCGAGCTTGAGACCTTGTGTATCGCCGAGGGCAAGAAACAGGGAACTCACGATACTTGCGTTGTCACTCGTGCGCGCCGAGTTCATCAATCACTTTTGACAACCCCTTTCACCGCTCTTCTCAGTATCCTCGACATTTTCCCAGCTCTGTTGACCCCACCAGCCAATGCCATCGGTGCCAAGCTCAAGTATCCGACATGCATCTTCTCCAACGGCCCTGCGACTGGATTCTTTGTCGGAGTAGCGGTTCACCTGCTAAAGCTGTGCTACCTTGTACCGGAGACCTCGATGCAGTTCATCTATATCGAATCCTGGGCACGCATAACGACACTGAGTCTCACCGGCAAGCTCTTTTACTACACAGGCATTGCCGACGTTTTGATGGTGCAGCACGAGGAAGTCGGCGAAAAGTATGGGATCGAAAACTGCGGCGAGATGGTGTTCAATGCTCGGCGACCAGATGTTTGACCAAAGGGGTGGAACCCAGTCCAAGAATTGTCTTGGAACATGCGTAGTTCTGGTTTCTAGTACATAGACAATAATGTTTACAAGGTTTGTGTACATGACGGGTATCATCCGCCGCCCCTGATGCCATATCAAGGCGCCTTCTTGCCCTCTGTAGCATCGGCCTCGGCCTCGGTACCTGCTGAGGTACCCTCCTCCTCTTCCAGACCGAAATCCTCGACGTCCGAGTTACGCTGCGACTCCTGTCTCTCCGTCTCCTTGCCAGCCCAGACCTTCCAGGTCTCAAACTCGCGGTCCTCGAGGTCGTGGGCCACGTCGGTGCGGGACTTGCCAAAGTAAGCGCCAACATGCTTGGCCTCCTCGAGAGCCATTCGCTTTTCGATCTCCTCCTCTTGACGCAGACGGTAGAACTCGCGGCGTGTCACGTCGTAGGCCTTGCGCTTACCGACATTTTCGTTCTCCATGAGCCACATCTGGCGCTGAACGACACTGTAGAAGAGGTTAGCTTATTGGCCGCCTGATACCTGGCGGCTGGGAGAACTTGCCATTCACCCGACAAGGGAATGTTGGGCTGTCTCAAACCCTTGCTCCAATCGCAATGCTGGTAGTCCTTTCCGTCCGACTCAAGAATGACACGAGGCCTTGCCAGTTCCCAAGGGTGGTCTTTGTAGAAGGTGGTTCGTAGCGAATCTTCGAGGTACGTTATCCTTTGGGGTCGGAAGAGGTTCTTGGTCTTGGTGGCTCTGGGGTTGGGTGCTCGGTGTCGGGGGGTGATGTTTCGGACGAGGGTCTCGGCGGGAGGGACCGACTGCATGATCTTGTACCATGGCGGCGTAGGGACGGATTTCTGGCCGAGGATCTTGTGGTTGAGCTCCTCGGAGACGGTATGTAAGACCCTTGCGGGTCGGATCTGTCTGCCTCCCATGGCCAATTATCTGATGGCCGTTAGCAGATGCAACGATAAGAATTTATTGAAAAAATATGGGAGCTTACATCGTCAATTGGCGCTCTAAAACGGGAGTGAATGTCTCGCGGTCACTGGCTCGAGCCTGAGTGTCGTGGTGTTGTAGTGGAAATTTTGGAGATGCATCGGTAAATCTTAACGCCGACCGCGCGGGATGCCGCCTACGTACCTGAAGCTTGGCGTGGATCCGCCCCCGATTTGTTAGAGTACAGCAAAAAACCATCTCGAAAAAAAGGTCCCACTTACAAGAAAGCCTCCCGTCTCAACTTGCGCTGCTTAGCTCTTCCCTGAGAGAGATTGCCGATTTGATTTCTTTCTCAGCGCGATCGGTGTTCTTTCATCCTTGTATTATTTTTAATCTTGCTTTCATACTCAATTGCTACGGCTACGTACAGAGGTCGCAGCATCATGAGGAGGAGCTCATGAAACTCTCTAGTCGAATAGACGGCTCCCTCTGTGCGGTGCTTTCGAACAGGCCGTCGGCCAGTTTTGGGGCCACGACCGCGAGGAGAACCCTCTGTAGCGCGAGAGATGTTGGAAAGGAATCGCACAGAAAGAAATCGAGTCCGAGTCCGAGTCCGAGCCCTCCATCCTGTTCGAAGAGTTCGTCATGGCTTCTCTCGACCTTTTCGCCCGCCACCAAGGCTCGACGTCCATTACCAATTCCACGGCCCCGACAGCCCTCGAACAACTATAGTACCTCCGATGCCGCCCCTGCACCGTCAGGAGGTCAACAACAAATTCGCTCTGTGTATGGGCAGGACTCACAGCACCTCATGTCCCTGGTCCCCCCAGATATGTCTCCTGTCTCCCAAGAGGATCCGAAGACGGTGGAAGAGTACCTCGAGTTCTATCGGGACCCATACCGAAGGGGTTATGCCCATCCAGATGGCCAGAAGCTGCAAGTGTCGGAAAACAGACGGGACGTTGAGTATCCAACGGGGGAGGAAACTTTCAAGGCCGACGACCAGACGAAACGGTTGATCGCCAAACTATGTAATGCCATCCGCCACAAGCTTCGCCACCCCTACCGAACAAATCTTGAGCCGATATACAACCTCTATCTTAAGCTGCCCGAACCGCGAATGCTATATCTCACATGGCAATGGCGAAATAGGCTACTCAAGGTCATGGGCACGCCGCCTATTCGAAACTCGGAGTCGATGCTGCGTTACTTTGCGCTGGTCGCTGATGTCAAAACTGCAGGATTAACATTACGACGGTCGCATTGGAACTATGCTCTGTCATTTGCCACCAAGTTTTCGACTCGCATCACCTCGGTTGAAATGGACACTGCCCTACGGTTATGGAAAGAGATGGAGCGAAAGGCCAAGGTTAAGGGCAACGAAGTCACCTTCAACATATTGTTCGACGTGGCCTCGAAAGCCGGTAATTTTGTTCTCGCCGACATGATTTACAAAGAGATGGAAAATCGGGGCTACGAGTACAACCGATACCACCATGTCAGTCTGATGCATTATTTCGGACTTAGGATGGACTCCGGGGGCATTCGGGCCGCTTACCAAGATATGGTTGCGTCCGGCGAGATGATTGACACTGTCGTGCTCAATTGTGTAATAGCAGGCCTTTTGCGATGTGGCGAGGAATCATCGGCAGAAGAGACATACAACAGGATCAAGTCGGGTCATGAAATGGCACCCAAAATTCCGGATAGGGACTATGGGATGGGTCGGGTCGTTACCAAGGTGCTGATGATGTTCACCAGAATTGGTAAAAAGCACCCCGAGCTTCACAAACCGTTGCAGAAGCAAATGCAGCTTTCACCAAACCTCCATACCTACAAGCTTTTTGTCGAGCATTACTCCGTTCGAGTTGGGGATTTGGCCAAGGTGGCACAATACCTTGACGAGATGAAATATCTCAAAATCCCGATTCACGCGACAATCTTTTTGTCACTGTTCAAGGGCTTTTACTCCCACGGCGGCTTTACTAGCTCGCAGTGGAGCGAGCAGCGCCTGGAGGGAGTTTTGAAGGCAATGTACCAAGCAAAGGACGAGGGAATGAGAGACTTCCGCATCGACAGATGGTTGGTCATCTGGGCTCTGCGAGCAGCTAAGAAGTGCTCTTCCGACGAGACTGTTGTTCAAGTGTACGATGATATGGCGAAACGTTGGGATATTCCGGAGGACCGGCATCCCTTTATGCAGTCCGTGCTCCAAAACATTCTTGATGGAGCCGATATGAAGTCGTCGACGGGTCAATGGGAAGGCCCTTCGCACCGAAGATATAAGAAAGATGGAACGCGATTATGATGTAACAACAAATCTGTACCAATTTGTACATTAAGCAAAATAGAATAATACCCCGGAGCTCTAGAGTTCTGTATATCAAAAGATCCGGTTGTCCGGGATTTGGATATGAGCTGAAGCTGATCATTGAAATGCGGTTGGCAGGTCACGCAAGAGATAACGCATAGCTGATGGTTGAACAAAAGAAATATTTGAGTCAAGGGTCGAGAATGACTGATGTCTATTTCGGTTATGTACACCACAATCCACTTCCAGGCTTCCTAGTCTTTCAAAGCAACGAACCCAATCCGCCAGCGACGAATTTACTGGGGCTTGTAGGTCTGGTAGACTGTACTGCGAGTTAGCATCCGGATCGATATTCGGGAGACGTCGGGAGAGAAACCACGCACCAGCAATGCCGAAGGGAGCGAAGAAACCGGCGCCCATGAAGGTCCAGTAGCCAACACCGAACCACTTGCTGCGGGGGTTGAAGGGGATGTTGCTGTAGGCGCCCTCGGGGTAGTGGTAGGGCGAGGACATGCGAGCGCGGGTGGTCTGGAAACCTCGCTTGGTGACCAGAGAGGTCGTGGTACGGGTAGCGGCGCGGGAGAGCATCTGCGGAGCGAGCAAAGGGTCAATTCGGTTCGCGAAACTTGGTAGAGCAATGTCGAGCAGGTCAATGGCTCGAGGGAATCTTGCGTATACGCACCTTGACGTTGGGGAGTGGAGATTCGAGATGGGAAGCTTGGGTATGTGTCAGTGATGATAGCATCCGAGGTCAGAGATGGTGGTCTGAGGTTTGGGAGCAAAACGCTTAGCAGGTCACGTGCACAACCGAGTGACTGTCAATTGCTTACATTTGCCTGGCTCATCGTACGTGACGTCGGCTCTAACCGCTTGAGAGGCTTCGAGGTCTCACCGCCCGCAGCTCGTTCGCCAGGGGATTTTTTTTCTGCCGCCCAACCCACTTTCCAGTAACCAACTTTTTTAATCGCCTAGGCCCGTGTCCCGTGAATTGGGACGATCGATCGATTCCTTGTGTTGTACGGGACGACAAGCTCACGTTTTTTTTTTCGAGGAGGGTTTTCTTCTTGCGCATACGTTAAGACAACACCTTGTTTCTTTCCATCGCCTTTTCTCTCGAACCCTTTTTTAACGACGCGACATCTGAAACTTGAATATTTGTCGCCAGCTACTCCGATCTCGATCACTTTTCTCTGAAGCTAGCGATCGATCCCCGATCGCGGGTAAAACATCGCCAACATGGACGAGATGTTTGATGTGTTTGAGGGCAAGGTGGAGGCCCCGAGTGCGAGCGAAGACGAGACCGTGTCTCAAAAGAGTCGCAAGGTTGATAAGACGAAAAAGAGAAAGGCCAACGCGATAAATGGCGAGAACGGCAATGCGGCCAAGGATACAGAGGATGTCGACATGGACAACAGTACCGAGACATCAAAGGATGATGCTTCTTCTTCCGACGACGAATCTTCCTCGGAGAGCGCTAGCCAGCAGGATAACAAGCGAAGGAAGAAGGAGGATGGCGTTGGTCCCGTCATGACAGATACTTTCCAGACTGCCGAGTCAAGAGAGGTTGCAGGCGCGCAGACTTTTGTTCCCCAGGATTCATCCCTCGTCTTGTCGCACAACATTCAGCATCAGGTCGCCCTACCTCCGGATCTGGATTACGAATATGTCCCTCTTTCCGAGCACAAGGCCCCCGATGAGCCGGCGAGAACATGGAACTTCAAGCTCGATCCCTTCCAGAGTCTTTCCGTCGCTTCGATTGAGCGAGAGGAGAGTGTTCTCGTGTCTGCGCATACTTCTGCCGGAAAAACGGTCGTCGCTGAGTATGCTGTTGCACAATGCTTGAAGCGCAACCAAAGAGTCATTTACACAAGTCCCATCAAGGCCCTAAGTAACCAAAAGTACCGAGATTTCGAGGCCATCTTTGGCGATGTTGGCCTTATGACTGGTGATGTTACCATCAACCCCACAGCCAGTTGCCTGGTCATGACGACTGAGATTTTGCGATCAATGTTGTATCGAGGTTCTGAGATTATGCGAGAAGTTGCTTGGGTAGTGTTTGATGAGATTCACTACATGCGAGACAAGACAAGAGGTGTTGTCTGGGAGGAGACCATCATCATGCTTCCCGACAAGGTCCGATACGTCTTCTTGTCTGCTACTATTCCCAACGCCTTCCAGTTCGCCGAGTGGATTGCCAAGATTCATCATCAGGCCTGTCACGTCGTCTACACTGACTTCCGACCGACTCCTCTTCAGAACTACTTCTTCCCCTGCGGCGGTACTGGCGCTAGGCTCATCGTTGATGAGAAGAGCAACTTCAACGAGCAAAACTTCAACATGGTTATGCAGGAGGTTGAGGAGAAGAAGGGTGCTGATCCCAATGATCCCACCGCTCGACAGAAAGGAAAGGGCAAGAATAAGAAGACTAACAAGGGAGGCGCTGACAGTGGTTCCGATATCGCCAAGATCATCCGAATGACTATCAAGAAGAAGTTCAATCCTGTTATTGTCTTCAACTTCAGCAAGAGAGAGTGCGAGAACATGGCCATGAACATTTCGTCACTTAGCTTCAACGACGACTCCGAGAAGGCCATGGTTCGCAAGGTCTTCAACAGTGCTATTGAGAGCTTGTCAGAGCAGGATAGGGAGTTACCTCAGATTATCAACTTGCTGCCTCTGCTGGAGAGAGGTATCGGTGTGCATCACTCTGGTCTGCTGCCTATTCTCAAGGAGACTATTGAGATTCTCTTCCAAGAGTCTCTCATCAAGGTTCTCTTTGCGACTGAGACCTTTTCTATCGGTCTCAACATGCCTGCCAAGACTGTTGTTTTCACTCAAGTTAACAAGTGGGACGGTGTTAAAAGACGACCGCTCACTTCGTCTGAGTACATTCAGATGGCTGGACGTGCTGGTCGTCGTGGTCTCGATGCTCGTGGTATTGTCATCATGATGATTGACGACAAGCTTGAGCCCGATACCGCCAAGGAGATTGTTACCGGCCACCAAGATCGACTCAACTCTGCTTTCTACCTCGGCTACAACATGATTCTGAACCTCCTCCGTATCGAAGCCATCTCACCTGAGTTCATGCTTGAGCGATGTTTCCACCAGTTCCAAAACGCAGCTAGTGTCCCGAGCTTGGAGAAGGAGTTGATGTCATTACAACAGGAGCGTGACACGACTAGCATTGCTGACGAGGCCACGGTCAAGGACTACTACCAGATCCGACAACAACTCAGCGCCTACACCAAGGATATGCGAACCGTCATTCAACATCCCAACTACAGCATTTCCTATCTTCAGCCAGGCCGTCTGGTGCAGATTTATAACCCCAAGGACGAGAATGAGACTATCGCCGGAAATGGCACCGACTTTGGATGGGGTGTTATTGTCAACCAGACCCCTCGCCGAGCACCCAAGCTGAACGAGCCCGAACACATTCCCCAAGAGGCTCACGTCATTGATGTCCTTCTTCCTATCTCGAGGTCAAGCGCGGAATTCTCCCCTGGCCAGCCTGCCGCGGAGATGCCCCCTGGACTCAAGCCCTTCAACGACGATGACGACATCAAGTTTGCAATTGTACCCTGCCTACTGACCTGCATCAAGGCCATCAGCCAAATCCGACTATTCCTGCCCAAGGAGGGTTTGAAGTCGGAGAGCGACAAGGAGACGCTTACCAAGTCTCTTATGGAGGTCAAGCGTCGTTTCCCTGACGGCCTTCCTGTTCTGGATCCCATTGAGAACATGGAAATCACAGACGACTCGTTCAAGAAGCTTCTGCGAAAGATTGAGGTTCTTGAGTCCAGACTTTTGGCAAACCCTCTGCATCTCTCTCCCCTTCTCCCATCATTGTGGGATCAGTACCACGCCAAGGTCAAGCTTACTGAGAAGGTCAAGGAGACGAAGAAGTCCATCGCCAAGGCATACAGCATCGCTCAGATG
Organism: Fusarium sarcochroum; assembly: GCA_013266185.1. Classification (NCBI taxonomy): domain Eukaryota; kingdom Fungi; phylum Ascomycota; class Sordariomycetes; order Hypocreales; family Nectriaceae; genus Fusarium; species Fusarium sarcochroum. The sequence goes on along the minus strand of JABEXW010000113.1, from coordinate 27,052 downwards.
GACGAGCTCAAGTCGCGCAAGCGTGTCCTGCGCCGTCTCGGTTTCATCAACGATGCCGAAGTCGTGCAGCTCAAGGCCCGTGTTGCTTGCGAGATCTCCTCTACCGAGGGTCACGAGCTGCTCCTTTCCGAGCTGCTCTTTGATCGATTCTTCAACGAGCTTACCCCTGAGATGTGCGCCTCTGTGATTAGTTGCTTCATCTTTGATGAAAAGGTCGAGGCTTCTGCACTCAAGGAAGAGCTGCAAAAGCCCTACCGCGAGATTCAGGCCAAGGCAAGGATCGTCGCCAAGGTCAGCCAGGAGTGCAAGCTTGAGGTCAACGAGGAGGAGTACGCACAGAAGCTCAAGTGGCAGCTGATGGAGACGGTCTACGCATGGGCCCAAGGACGTCCATTCGTCGAGATTTGGTAAGTCTACAGCATACACTTTCAACGAAATAACCGACTAACATGTTCTAGCAAAATGACAAATGTCTATGAAGGTTCACTGATTCGTCTCTTCCGTCGTCTGGAAGAGCTCCTGCGACAGATGGCCCAGGCCGCCAAGGTCATGGGCAACGATGAGCTGACCAAGAAGTTCGAGGAGAGTCTGTCCAAGATTCGCAGGGATATTGTGGCCGCCCAGAGTCTGTACCTGTAAGGCTTTCATATGGGTTATGTAGTTAGACTGCTCATGAGCAGTCCATTAAAAGGGGGATGAACTGTAATTTTTGCTATACCATCACCGGCTTGGGAGTTTGGCGCGTCGGGAAAAGATGTAGTATCTTGTGATCGGGGTGTCGAGTTTCGGTTCCGACATTGGGAATGGATTCTGTGCAAGCCCGTACTGTTTCCTATAATTTGATAGAGCCTTGTATGTAGAGTGCCGCTTGTAAAATGCATAACGCCGTCCGTCACACTCTTACTATCATGCCTTTGGCATGACCTATGAACGCCTTCAAATTAATCCCCGACAACTTCATGAACAGACTAAATACTACACCTTGTCGCCAAGTTGTCATGGGACAAGTTTCATGAGCTCTATTAAGGCCGATCTCCTGACAGCTCCATGATGAAGCCAATGCAGAGACTGAACACGACGCCGAATCCTACAAAGATTTGCCATCTCTTGCTCCAGATTCCGTCCTGGCGCATCAGCCACGCCAGGCTTCCGAGTGGGAAGAAAAAGCCGACCATCATGGCTTTGAATAGTATCTCCAACACTGAGGCCATGCCTGCATTCTCGTCTTCCAAGGGACTCGATCCAGATGGGATACCTTCAGCATTATTGTCGATCCAGGCATCCTCCATGTTGCGCAAGGAATCAGGTGAGGGCATGGCATCCGGTGTGAAGCGCGATGTATGAATCGACGTAAACTGCGTCCTCAACGTTGCAATTTCGGAAGGTGAGAACCCAGACTGTAGTAATCGGTCGAAACCCCGTGGTCTTGGCCTCGTCGACGCCGTAGGCTTAGATCCGTCACCAGTCGCATCTTTTGGTGGCTTGAGCGCTTCCTCCTCCTCCTTCTTCAGCTCTTCACTCGTCAACTCATCGCCAATCGAACAATTAACATAGACTCGCGAAACATTCGCGCCCTCTACAGCTTTGCCTTTTCCCTTGGGATCATCGTTGTCGCGTGGAGGTGGGGGATGTGGTTTGAGGACAGAGCTGAGGGCTGAGGCGTCGGGGAGGAGACGACCTTGATGGATTAAGCGCAGACGGCTGCGGGAGGATAGACGTGTGCGGAGGAGATGTTTGAGAGCGAGAGTGGTTGTTGTTTGCGGTGAGGGAATGTCAAGTTCGAGATCGGGTTGGGATGTTGAGAAGCGGATGGTGAGATGGAGGGGAGGAGGGAGTGGGTGTGAAGATGAGGCTTGAGAGGTCATGATGGCGGCATTATTTGAGGAATCTGAAACTCTTAAACTAAGCAAGAATTGACAAGAGTTTAAAAGATAGCTTTGAATGTGTTGCTGCAACCAATAAGTTGGTTCAATGTAGAATATTACATGTAAAGATGAAGTGAAAGCTGAATGCATCCATTTCTGGTGACGTGACCTCCACTTGCCGACCTTCTGGAAGGATGCTCGACAGGGGTCTACAGCACTACAGGCCCCGCAACAAGGGCCTAGCGTCAGTGTATGAGCCTCTAAAAATCTCCCGACCGCCCGGCAGAAACACCAAAAGTTGGGCTAAACTGGAATAAACATTGAGCATCATCTCGACTTGTTTTTCATGTGCATCAACAACAACGCTCTATTTTAGCCCTTCGTCCTCTTTCCAGAGTTACAACTTGATTCTTTTATCTTTGTAATAGGGCGATGGTCGTGGCATCATGCCGCGCCTGCGAGGGACGAAATATTTGACCTGCTTTTACTGCGGCAAGAGGTCCAATACTAAATATGACGGCATCACTCGGGAGTTTCTATGCCTGTCCTGCGATGCGACAAACTACCTCGATGAAGTATGAGCACATCTTTCTCCTTTCTAATATCAGTTCTAACAAGATCTAGAATGGAGAGATTACGGATCCTCCAGTAGCTACCGAGCGTGAAGCTCCCGCAACGCAATACGCCGTGCCTAGACATTCTCCTCCCTCCTCCCCGAACGACAGCATCTTTTGCCCAACATGTCTCAAGAACCAACGCCTCTTTACCTCATCTCTCGCCCAATATTTACCCGATGACCCGAATCATCCTGAATATGCCGAGCTCGAACGCAACTACTACCGTTATCGAAAGGGGTTGGAGGAACGGTATCCCCAAGTCTGTGATGAATGCGCCGAGAGGGTCGATGGCCAGATCCGGCGGGCAGGATATACAGCCAAGACAGATCATCTTCGACGGATGATGGAGAAGAGTAGAGGAAAGAAGAACGCCCCTGAAAAGACTGGTGCTTTAGACTGGGTCGACAGCTTGGGTAAGGGATTGTGGTGGGGAGGATTGGTGATGCAGATGCTGTGGCATCTTAGGGCAGTCACTTTTGCGCTGCAACACCAAGACGTGGGGATGTACGACCCGGATGATATGAGTTGGTCGACTCTGGCTGTGACTGGTCTGACTTGGGTTGTCGAATTCCTGCCACCGCCGGATACCCTGATCAATAGTGCGGCTGTGGCGAGCATATTGTCAGCGTGGTGGAATCCTCAGTTTGTGCAGGTCACTCGCGGCTTCACGAGACACCTTTTGGGTTTTACGCAGTGGTATTCTTTCCAGGGGCTGATTGTCTTCTTTCGCTTCCTGTTCCGTCGTGTGCTTGAGATGGATGGTGGACAGGCCCAATCACGGAATGCCCAACTTAGCGCTCACTTGGTTATGTCAATTGTTATGATCATGGTAAGTCATTCTGGCAAATTAAACGGGATACGGTCTGACTGGTTTAGATATACTCGTCTGCGAAGAGATCCATCAAAGTCGATACCACACCCCTTTTCGGTGCCTCCAACACGACGTTTTCACCAAAGCAGCCCAAGATCACGCGAAAGAAGAAGGAAGAACCAAAGACCTTCTCAGATATGTTGAATGAAGCTTTAGACTCACCTACGCCGACACCTCAGACTGATCGGTTTAGTCAACCGCTCATCAACTCATTCTCGCCGCCGCCATACTCACCTAGTCGACCGTTGGGGGCCCCGGATAGCACTCGCACTCAGTTCAACAGCCTTAACATTACACCGCAGAGGACGCAGGAAGTCGGATATTCAGATGAAATGGACTGGACACCAACTGAGACCCCGTCTCAACAGTCACAATATCGAGCCTTCCAAGACGCACCACTTACGAATGGCCCTAGAAGACCTTTCGGCGAAGCACCTGTGGGCAATGAGCAAAGCCCATTTTGGTACAAGGTCCCCCCGGCACCAACAAACCCATCTCAGCGTCTGCGGAACCCGCCCAATGCCCCTATCTTGAGGAGCAAGCCGGTAGAACAGGAAGGCATGTTTTTCCGAGGAGCGGCTAAAGCCCAGAGTGGAAATGAGGTCGACGAGCGCGAGGTAGCATTCAAGCCCCCCAGTTTCTTTGCGCCTCAAGAAAGCAATGATGAGACCAGTGGTTTGGCGGATCTACTAAACCAGAGCTTCAGCCTGGGTAAGGAACAAAACCAACCTACAAAACCCTCGGGAGGACGTTCGTCTGGATGGACCTCTAGCACTCATGCTTCTCCTGGCACGCCTCAATTGGACAAGCTTGGTGTTGAGTTCATGGCCTTAGCTGCCTCGCTCGTTGTATGGGGTCTAACCACCGCGGCATCTGTGCCTTTTGGCCGAGAGGTGCAGCTAGCCTTGCTCTCTGCAGCAGGGACTATCGCTCTGCGAGTAACAGGGGAAGTAAGTCGGGAAACCAAGGAAGAGAAAGCTCCTACTACAGCGACCTACGTCGGTTCCGTGTTGAGCGTTATTGAGCTGGCGGGTGTCTGTTGGCTGGGCTGGGAAGTCTGGCAGGGAAATGCGAATGCTGGAAAGTACGGCATTGGGTTATTGACAGCTATGATTGGACACCAGGTTTGGAGTAGTTCGGTTTGAGTTTTATGTATAGCTAGAGGGTTGGCAATGGTCTTTTTGGCTGGATATATCAAGTACAGGCGTTGGATGAGGAATGAAGCATTGCATGAGCATAGAGAATTGGTTGGAGGGAACCAGAGAGAATATCTTGAGACATCAATGAGCTTATTCAAGATACTAACTCTGCTTTTCGTATACTGATCTGTTGGCCTGGATAATGAATGTGATACTTGTGACTTCACAACCCTGCATGGGTTGCTTGCCTTGTGATGTTCTTGATACTTGGTTTGTAGGTCATTTTCATTCTCAACGACTCGAAGTCAAGCTCTACTCCAGTCTATCTTTTCACGGGCAATAAGAAACAAGATTGCAATATTCTCAGCAGTATCTAGGTTGAGAACGATCACTATAACCAGGGCGTAAGACATTTACAATTTGCTTCGTCAAGACTATCGACATTCTGCTTAGCGACCCTCTAATTCTGTATCTCACCAGAGCGCATCTGATATTCTGCCAAGTAATCCACATGCGAGCTAATCAATATCGCAACGCTCAACTAGACAAGGCCTTGTCATTGAGAAGTATTTCATAGCAATTATCAAGGGCCTTATAGTACCCTCACTTGCTATCATACAATTCTTCGTGGCATACTTGGCTCTTAGCCAGGAGATTTAGTTGCCTAATTCACGGATAGAAGGGATAAGCAATATATACATATACCTATTGTTAGAAGAAGACGATACATTTCGACAGAAATATAACTCGTTGTTATATATACCCCAAGATATCTAATAGATATATGTTGCCATTAGATTTCTTGGAATATCTTTTCTTATGTTCTAGAATTTGACACCTCTATCATTCCCACTCATTCAAACTCCAACATAGCCTGTCGGAAATGATGGCTAGAAAATGCCATTCCAGGGGCTTCCACCCTGTCGAATCGAGCTTGGATACCGGGCGCAGAGAACTCTCGAATATTAATAGCCTTGTTGTTAATCTATTTGTACTTGATAATGTGCTTCTGAAGTAAGCCAGGTCTGTTGAACTGTGTCTGAGGTGGGAGGGTTGTTGGTAGTATATGCCCCAACGCCTGCCATTCGGCGATGATCTGGCTACCAATGGGTAGCCTAAACCGAGGGGAGAACTTGATTACCTAGGTGTATGAGTTTGGGAAAGGGCAGGTACAAGTCTATAGGTTAGTAAGGGATACATGTTACCCCAAACCGGACAGAAGGGTGATCATTGTCGTCGACTTGGTTGCTTGGGCTTTGACTCAGGTGATTGGTAGACCTATGCATGTAATTGATACTCACCGGAGTTGAGATGGCCTTCAAATATGATGGTTAAGCACCTGGTTTTGATCGGGGGAAATTCACCGGTAAAGATGCACTAGCTAAGGTAGTTGATCATCTTCATTTAATAGACATGACTAATTTTAGGCTTCCTTTCCTAAGTTTATCAAGAGGCAGGCCGTGAGAATGGTAGTGTCTTAGTACCTATTGTCTTTAACAGCGTGGTCAAGTAGATATATACAGCAGGCGACCAATGTGAATTGGTGACATTACCCAATTAGGAAAGCATTCGTACATTTGCAAGGTTCCCCAGATCACCTGACGGCAAAGCCGATGAACCTCGGCATCTCTGTCGTACATGTCAAGCCTGAGATCCTTCAATGTTGAAACTCCAATTTTACTATCTTGACACCGGAATACATATCGCAAGATGACCACTTATGAAACGGCACAAGATCAATTTGTCACTGTAGATGGCGTCAAATTCGCCTACCGACGCTTCGGCTTAGACCATGGAGTACCCCTCACATTGTTGATGCACTTTAGGTGAGTCTCATCAATCCTCACCACTCCAGACAGAAGGCTAATAACTTTAGGGGAACGATGGATCATTGGGATCCAGCTCTCATAAACCCCATCGCCGCCAAGCGCCCTATCATCACCATTGATAACGCCGGCGTAGGTCGATCTGAAGGCGAGGTGCCTAAGAGATTTACCCAGTGGGCGCAGTACTACATAGACGTCTTGCGCGCAATTGGCGTTAAGAAGACCGATGTACTTGGTTTCTCCATGGGGGGTTGTGTCGCGCAGCTTGTCGCTCTCAATGGTCAAGATCTCGTCCGTCGCCTTATTCTCTGTGGGACTATGCCCAGCTCGGGCGAGGGCACAGTGGCAGCCTCTTCCTTAGAGCCATTCAATCGTCTCAAAGCTGCCGAGACAGAAGAAGAACAAAGAGATGCTTTCTTGATGAGCATGTTCAACACGTCAGATAAGAGCCGAGTTGCAGGAGAAGCGGCGTGGAAGAGAATCACTGGCGCGCGGAGGGATAGGAGTAACCATGTTGATCCTACCAACTCCCATCGACAGGCGATTGCGTTTGCCAAGTTTATGGATCCAAAGCAGGCCAAGAATGCGTCGTATGATCGGCTCGAGGAGATTCGCATACCAGTTCTAATTGCAAACGGTAAGTGGAATGAACCACTGGCATCAATAGCTAACAGGTTTTCTAGGGAGTGAGGACCTTCTCTTACCGACAGAGAACAGCTATGTTATGTGGAAGAAACTGAAGAATGCAAAGGCTCAACTGCATTTATATCCAGATTCTGGCCATGGGTTCCTCTGGCAGTATGCGGATGAGTTTTCCAAGTTGATCAACAATTTCCTGGACAGTGAGCCTAGACTATCCAGTCGTCTTTAATAATACCGGAAAGAATAACTTGATGTGTCAACTTTCACATTATTACCAATCCGTCACAGCAGTGGACACGTGTGGTAGTATGTAATTTCCAAAGATTGTATGTGAATTTACGCCTGTCTAAATACACCAACGACCCAGTTATCGTTTGCACAAAAGACATAAACCTCAAACTCCTTTTCCTCTATCCCTCTACCAGCTATAGTACAAGACACCTCTCAATCTTATCACTTCGACTTGCACTTGCACTTGGGGTCAAAGACCACAGGGCAATCACAGCAGACGTCGTCCTTGGCCCAAGTGATGTGTGCACCCCAGTTGTAGACCTGGTTGAGAGTGTTGTACTCAGAGTAAGCCTTGGAGACCTTGCCAGTCGTAGGGTTCAGGAAGACCATGTCGATACCGTTACCGCGACCACGTCGGGTTCCGCGGGGCACCTCAAAGTCGCCCTTCCAGTAGAAGGTGAAGGTGTTGCAACCGTAGGCGATGGGACCCTTGATGAAGGCGCTGGGGTCGTTGGTCTTCTCAATGTTGCCCGCGATGAGCTCCTTTCTGTTCTTGAAGACGGCAGGAAAGTCGTCGTTCTGTTGAGATGTTAGATAAAGATCGATGTTGGCTGTGGGGGTGTACATACCTTGGCGTACTTGGAAATCTGCTTGGACGACGTGGTCCACCAGACAGACTGAGAAAACAACTGGAAGTCCTCGTCGAAGATGGTCTTCGCCAACGCTCCGCCATCGGTGATACCCGAGAACGTAGCGACGTACTTGTTGACTATGGTCTCAAGCTTGCTCTTTGCAATGCATTTTGTAGATGAAGTAGTTTCAGTTGTCGCCTTCTTGGTGCCGCTGCTGCTACTGCTGCTGCTGCTGCCGGTCTTGGGGTTGCCGGCGCCAGAGTTGGAAGCCTGCTTCTGACCGACAGGCTGAAACTTGTTGGTCTCAGGATGATCATAGTTTCCTCCATAGGCGTTGTATCCGCCCTTAGGAATACCCGCAACAGGTAGGAAGCCCTCTGGTGCCCTGCGGTGAATGCTGGTAGCCGTGGTAGAGACGGCGCACGCCAGGATGGAGAGGGCGAGTGATGCCTTCATTGTGTAGATGTGTGTGTGTTACACGCTGTATGTGAAACCTCGTATGGTTGTTTGTTTTAAAGAGAGTGGAATTGATCTCAATTGATCAAGACAAGAGTGGGAATTTCAAGTTTGTTCGTTGGTTGTTAAGGAGAGACTGAGACAAGTTCCGCAAACGGGGGACGAACTCGCCATCTTATACAATGAAATCGCCAAGTTTCCCGCCAAGGGAAAGAGTCAAATCATTGTCAGGTTTAGCGACGTAAGTTTAAGCTATCATGACTCTAGATCCATGTGCCTTGTGATAGTAGCCGTGGCAAAATTCCAGTCGTTCCTGATCTAGTCTCGATGCAGCAGAGACAGGAACCGGACTTGAGCAATCAACTTGGGAGTATTGAGGGTCATCGAGACAATTGAAAGCAAAAGAAACGTACTAATTGTTGACAAATCCGTATATCTATGCAAATGGTCTGAAATAATCTTGAAGCGCTGTCTCGCCCATCACTTACACGTGGAACTGAGACCATTCCCGCTTCTTCACATCGATCTGAGACATAAGACTTGGCATTTTCAAAGGCGTCTTTGTGGCGTAGGCTAATTGTAGGCTATTCCAATCCCCTGACGACAAGGGCCCGGTGATCCGTGTAAGTGAATGCTAAGTCAATAGTTTGCCGAGAGACTTCGGAATGTAGACTCCTATCGCCGTCCCCGAACCCAGCACATATCCGGCGTCAGCTATGTAGTCTGTGGAGCTTCCACGGTTTTCTAGTTTCAGGGTTCAGATCGGGCCCTCGATTGCTAGAATCGTCTATTTTGCTTCCAGATCTGGGGCTGCTGATGAGGCTTGAGTCCGCGTCCCGGTAGATAGGGAAGGGTCTTCGAGAAGCCCACGACAAGTGTTATCCCCGCTGGATCCCTTGGGTACTAGTTATTTCAAATCATTGTGTCTGTGCGGATGGCGTCGCATAATGAGTGTCCGGGAGCTGCTCGTGGCGGAACTAGGAGAGTTGATATCAGATCTTGGTAATCCCAGAGACTTCGGCCAAATTGCCACGGCGTTGACCAACAACGCCTCTTTCAGACTTTACTTTACTTATAAATGAATACAAGTGAGAGTTGCCCAGTGACTCACTTATCATTGTTCTCGGCCCCATCTACCTGGAGAATCTACCAGCCTCATACCGTTAACACTCCGCTTCTGGCCGGATATAGTTGATAAATCATACATAGACTGATATGGTTCCGAGATAAGAGCCGAAACTTTCCAGACAGATGAGTCTCGACCCTCAGACTCCAACGTTTGAGTTCTACTCGAGAACCGCATTTATCTGCTGTACCACATGCCATACCTTGGTCTCAAAAAGAGTAGTGAATCCAAACCGATAGTCGATCTCAGTTAATCATAGGCCACTGATCATATGGAAGTAGACTAGACGTTCAAGACCCAGCGTACAGGCCTCTTAAGATATAGTAATGACATGCTCGAGGCTCGTCCCCAAAGTTATTCGAAACTGAGTGTATTATAGTTTTATGTCTAATCCTCTTCCATCTCACATGTTTTTTAACCTAATTACTTTCAGTGCGCATGACTATCTAAAACCGGTATCCTTTTGTCTATCTGCCAGCTCCTCTAATAAGGCAAGTACGTCAACTCCTCGTGAATGTTGGTTCCTTAACACCGCCGTAAGCCTTTAGATAAATGTTATCTTCTAATGAGCAAATCGGAAGTCCCAGCGCTGTTGACCCTCATCTGTAGTGTTGAGAAGGTAGTCCTGCTGCTGCTCCTTGGTCAAAGCATTCCATCTCCTATCACGGACCTTGTTTCGCCAGACGTAAAACGCCTTGACCAGGTAGAATATAACAATATTGGCAGACGTGATGCCGAGAATAACCCTGTTACCACGGCGATACAGAGGCTGATCATCTTCACGGAAGATGTTGGAAGCGGCAATGTTACCAGTCTGTACAAACATGTTGTACAGAGCAGCACTGATAGCTCTCGTTCGCACACTATTACTGTTCTTGGCGTTCCAGCCCACGAGAATAGCGTGACAATACGGGTAGCTCAAGAGACCGGTGATAAGCGCGTAGCGGATCCAAGGGGAGATATCTCCTGGAAGCACAACAAGGGCGAGTACCCAAGGAAAGATCCAGATGTTGGAGATGGACGACAGCATGCCTCGTTCCTTTACGCGTTCGGATACCCAGGTAATAATGAGCAAGTTGACTGCGTAGAGGAACTGTGAGGGGATGGCGAGAAGATTGGCTTGGAAGACGGAGAAACCGATTTGGCGCAGAATGTAGGAGAGATAAGTGTTGAAAGGAGATGGAGGGATATAGACCATGAGACCGATGATGTATAGAGGCCATTGCTCCCAGTCCTTGATAGCCTTCCAAAGCTTGGAAAGGTTGACGGCTTCTCTGTCGAGGTGTTAGATAATTTCAGACATGCTGGTTTAGATTGACGCTATAACATACCGGTTGTTCATATCTCCCTTGCTTGGATCATCACGGAGAAGTCTGTTAACCATGATATACTCCTCGCGCTCGTTGAACCATCCATTCTTGCCGCGAAACCAGTTCTTGGTCTGACAGGGGCCAGGAGGCATGAGCACCCAAGAGAAGATACCGACGATGAGAGTGCCAGTAGCTTCAAGGAGAAACCTAAAAGACAAATCAGTTCAGTTTTAAATGTTTCTGAAGATTCCCATGTACTCACAGCCATCGCCAACCACTCCATCCGGCAATACCTCGCATCTGCAGAATACCAGCTGCGAGAAGAGAGCCCACGATATTGCTAGTACTGAGGGCGGTCCAAAAGAAGGCCAGTCTTATGGGTAGCTCATTGGACTTGTAAAAGTAAGTGAGCCAAAGAACAATATCACTATACTTTGTTAGAAACCTGTTGTTCTCAAAGATACTGGGAACTCTCACGGGATGAATCCACCCATTAGCAGACCCAAAAGAGCCTTGATGGCAAAGTAGGCACTCCTACTCTGCAAGGCAGCCTGTGAACCCGCAACCAGCGACCAACAGCAGATGAGGAAGGGAATCCATCTATCGGCGCCAAGTTTCTTGCTGATCAATCCACTGGGCAATTCAGCAGAAAGAAAAGTCACGAGGAAGATCTAATTCGTTTCGTGTTAGTCAACACAACGGGACGAGCAGGGGTCGACTTACAGTTTGGCCATAGTTGAAGTCATTAGTATTCATGCCGATTTCCGGCAGCTACAGACAATCCATTAGCTTCGCTTCAAGCGGCATCCCGGAGAATAAACGTACCATGTTGTCGGAAATAGCACGGTTGATGTTACGGCGGTGGAAGTCTAGGGAGAGAAACATGACCCAGGCCCATAGACAGATACGGAAGTCGATCTGTGGCGGCGGGACGAGCCCTTGTGTTAGCAAATAGGCTCCCTGATGTGACTATGGCGTGCGGGAGGCGTATAAGTCGCTGAGGTGGCATAAAGTACCTTTCGAACAAGCTTCTTCTCCTCTTGTGCCGTCCAGGTAAAGTTGGGATCGAAACGATGGCGATTCTCGTACTTTGCATTTTCGTAGACTTTTCGCCAGCGGTCGGCGACACTTGGATCAGAGAAAGGATGTTCAATTGAAGAGGAAGCAGACTCGTCGCTGCTATCGTTCTGAGTCCGATCATTGACATCGACCTCCTTGGTGGCCCGACTGGGATCCTCGCCAACAGCCATTGTGGAGGACAGTGGGAAGCACTAATAGAACCTAGAAGGATTCAGTTCCGCGGAGAAAGAATAAGAGGAAAAGGGCCGCGGAGATGTCAAATGATGGACTGATCCATGATGGATGCATGGCCTGGCTTATAAAGAGTTGACCTCCCTCCCTACCAAGACTACACGAACACCGTAGCTACTAGCTACGGATCCAACAATCTTCAATTTTTCTTCGATACAACCTTGGCAAGCTCATTCATGAGACGAATCGGGGGTCTATCAATGTCGCGATGAGCTTTGAAAATCACCTCAAGTCTCGGCGAACATGTGTTTTCTGGGCATAGCCAGCCGTTCCAGGGTTTATCGACACCTCCAAGATCAGGAACACGACGCCTAGAAGCAGGGGCTTAAGAGGCTAGAGGATATCACGCAGCAGGGCTTGTTAGCTTTGGGAGATTTGGGGGTTCGACCTGGATCATCGTCGAGTTGGCTCAAGTGAGCAGTGAAGCCGCGAGAGCCAAGCCAATAGAGATCCCTTGATAAGGGTGCATCGGTCAGTTTCAATAAGGTTGGCAATTGGTACAAGGAGATAAAAGCATGGGGTGTTGTCGACTAACATGACAGTAACTTGCGGACGTTTAGCCTATCTCATAACAAGGTGAATGGCGTGCTGGCGATGGAACGAGGCCGGGCCAATCATTAAGAGAACCGACCGATGGTCCGTGAAACGTGAGAATCTAAGTTCATTTCAGGCGAATTTCTCGGTCTTGGCTGAAGTCTAGTCGGCAGTTGCTGTGTATATACGGGGTATGTAGTATGGAGGAGTCAAGATTGAGTTGAACTGGGGTACAGTACATCCAAGTGATACGTACTATTTCCCCGGAAATACATAGATTCCTTCAAACCACCACAACTCTCAGATATCCAACCACATATAAACCTGACATATTCGAAAACACTTTTACGAGAAATCCGAAGAAAACTAGAATTGATACCGACACCCGAGACACCGATATCCCGTCTCAAGGATCCCAACTGATTGTCGCATTGCGTGACCCATCCCCAGAAATGGCGACAACCCAACGGCGCGCCCTCTACCACAAGACACGATATGGCGCAATTCCATGCTATGACGCCGTGCTACAAGACTCACGGATCAGCAAGTGTCTCTGCATTGTCATGTTACGCTCTGTCCCAAGACATTGCGTGATTTGGGCACAAGGTGAGAAAAACATAGCAGTAGTGTCTTATTGATCAACGCAATAGACGCGACACTTGCGCAATAGCTTCAGGCCGAAGTCGGTTTAAGAAATCAGTGGTCAAACCATCCATGCTTGCTTTTTGTCATGACGAATCCAATCTCACGAATTCGTCTTTCCCCGCGTTGAGCATCACGACAGCGGCATGCATTTGTCAGTGCCGATGTTCCTCGATGAGAGATGTGAGAATGTATATAAAGCCAATGTCTGTCTCTCGACGAGACTACTCCCTTTCTGATCTAAATCATCTATCGGAGACTTTTGTAGATCACAATCACTATCAATCTTCATAATGGCTCCTTCAGCTGTCGAAACCGTGGCGAACATCGTCACCGATCCCAACAAGCTAAAGCTCTACCCTGGCGGTGTCGAGGGTGTTTACAAGGAGTCGTCTCCTGTCATCTACCGACGTGAGGAGGAAGAGAAGGGCATCGAGGGATTCGCTGGTGCCAAGGTACGTCGGCTTATACAACTATCTATATAGACGATGTATACTAACTAATATCAGTACCCCAACTACCTCCCTACCTGGAACCCGGAGCAAGTCTACCCTCCTCTCGAGCCCTTTGAGCACTACGAACATGGCAAAGATGCCGACCCCAGCTTCCCCAACCTCATCAAGTCCGACACCAAAATCTCCCATCTCACTCCTACCATCGGCACTGAGATCGAAGGCGTCCAGCTAAGCAGTCTCTCCGAAGCCGGAAAGGATGAACTCGCCCGCTATGTCGCCGAGCGCAAGGTCGTCGCCTTCAGAAACCAGGACTTTGCCGACATTCCCATCTCCGATGCTCTCAAGTTCGGAGGCTACTTTGGCCGTCACCACATCCACCCTACCTCCGGCTCCCCTGAGGGCCACCCCGAGGTCCATCTCGTTCACCGAAGTGCCGGAGACAAGTCTTACGAGGACTTCTTCAAGACCCGCGTGAGCTCCGTCGCTTGGCACTCTGATATTACATACGAGCAGCAGCCTCCCGGAACTACATTCCTCTACGTGCTCGACAACCCCGACACTGGCGGTGATACTCTCTTTGCCAACACCGTGGAGGCCTACAACCGTTTGTCTCCTACTTTCCAGAAGTTGCTACACGGTCTCAAGGCTACACACTCTGGTATTGAGCAGGTCAACGCCAGCCTCAAGAAGGGCAGCGTCAAGCGTCGTGAGCCCGTTGTGAACGAGCACCCCATTGTGCGAACACACCCCGTCACTGGCGAGAAGTCTCTCTTCGTTAACCCTCAGTGTAAGTCACATCCAGAACTCCCATAAGTAGCAAGACTAACACCACTCAGTCACACGAAGCATCGTCGGGCTCAAGAAGGAAGAATCCGACGCCATCCTCAACTTCCTCTACGAGCACATCGCCTGGGGCGCAGACTTCCACGCCCGTGTCAGGTGGCAAGAGAAGACCGTTGTCGTCTGGGACAACCGATCAGTTCAGCACACTGCCATTCTCGACTGGCACTCTGGCCAGCGAAGACATCTCGCCCGTATCACACCCCAGGCTGAGCGCCCTTACGAGACGCCATTTGAGGGCCAGTCTTAGGATGATTTGATGACAGTATGAACAACTTAGCATAAACACGATAGTGTCCCACGGGCAAAGATCCCAGCAGAAGACTAATGAATACAAAATTTGCATAATTAAATCGCGTTCTTGTTTGGATTTTATTATGCATCAGTGACTGAAGTCTCCTTTGTTAGTACTGATGTTTCCATCTCAATAGTTGCCTGGTGTGCTAGAATTGGTGCCAGCCTGTAACTAGTCGTGTGTGGCTCTTGACTGTCGATTTCCTACCTACCTGAATGGAATGACAAAGCTGTTTGCATTTCCTTTCTCAATCTCCTTATTAGGCAGATAGGAAAAGCTGAGCGGGAGGTCAAATAGCTGTTGAAGAACTCTCAAAAAGTGCATGTATGAAATAACATGATTTCAGTAGTTTAGTACCGGAAGCCTCTTTCCCTGTACCTAATAATTACTTTAACATATTTAACAGCTACTACTCTCGCGAATTTAGCAATAGTATGTTAATACTAGAAACTGACGATAGAACGAGTTCCATTATCACACTTGCTCGCGAAGGCCGTGATTCCGAGTCTTTCGTGATTGACACCCAAAGCTCACCTACACACAACGTATAGTGAATGATTTCTATAATAGACATGTCCGTACTATATGTTAATCGCCCAAGCCGATTCAAATACCCGTAACTAACTACCCTGGAGACCAGGACTATAGCATTGTTCCCTCATGGAACTGCTTATGGTATATAGCCTGCAAATTCAGAGGTTCAATCACAACCCCCTCTCACTACAGCAGGCTACAGCCTGTTTTGTCTTCCGTAGTATAGTGGTCAGTATGCAAGCTTGTCACGCTTGAGACCCGGGTTCAATTCCCGGCGGGAGAGATCCAGCCACCTGCGATACGCAGGCAATTATTTTTTCGCGTTTTTACTTTTCATCATGATACAACTTTTTGCATCTCGAGGGACACCATTAATCAAAAATGTGTTATTATAGAATACACCCCTCCTTGGCAATGCCATGAGAACAGAAGCAATCACTAAATGCCGGGTATCGACGAGTAGTATAAATAAGAGAAATCACCCTCCCCTTCCAAAAAAACGCACACACAAATACTATAACACAAGGGTTTGGTCGTTGCCGGGCCTCATTTCCTCATCCAACTGCTACAATACGTTTGTCCGCCAAGCGACAATGCACCGCCCGTAGAAATTCCTCCATATCATGTCTCCGTTATCGTGCAAACACCTTGACCACGCCGTCACCGCCCGCGCTGACAACCCACTTGCCATCCTGGCTCCAAACACAGGCACAGATACCTTCGCCGCGCATGACTCGGTGACTTGTCACTTCCTGAGTGCATGTCCTCTTCTCGAGACTCCAGAAGCGAAGGGAGGCGTCGTGGCCAGCGCTGACGAGTTCACGTCCGTCGGGGCTGAGGGAAAGGCTGGAGATGGCATCTGGGTGAGCAATCATGTTATATGTACATTGACCTGGTTCTCATTAGTTATTGATTCTCAAACTTAGACAACCGACTTACCGCTGTTGGCATCGAAGAACCGGATGAAGCGGTCTTCGTGGCCCGAGATGATAGTTCCCTCTACTCCTGAACCAGCCATCGATCGCCCGCCACCAGTGGCGCCTGGGCTGGCGTCGTCCTCACTTATGCCGCCGCTATGCTGTTGGATGGCCTGGTCAAGACCGATTGTTGTAGCGACGACGGCGTTAACGCTCGT
Organism: Fusarium sarcochroum; assembly: GCA_013266185.1. Classification (NCBI taxonomy): domain Eukaryota; kingdom Fungi; phylum Ascomycota; class Sordariomycetes; order Hypocreales; family Nectriaceae; genus Fusarium; species Fusarium sarcochroum. The sequence goes on along the minus strand of JABEXW010000113.1, from coordinate 10,591 downwards.
CTTGATTGTCTGGTCGTATGTCTCCAGACTATCCATGTTGCCGATCTGCTCACCAGTTCGCGTATCGTAAACAATAATAGCAGCGTCCGAGTACGAGACAACAAAGGATTCACCAGTGGTACCTAGAGGTGTAATGCACGTTGGGCTAGCCGTGGAACCGTCCGATCTGGAGATGTTATGTACAAGTGTGTGGTTGAAGGGCGAGGTGGATGCGATGGTGGGCTGGGGGTTGTTGGAGAATCCGCTACCAGAGCTCATTGAGTTGCCGCGGACTCTACCTCCACGGCCCGTCATGGCTCGGTTCGTTCCAGGTTGTGGTGAGCTCAGCTGAGGAGGTGCGCTCACTGACCACAGACGGACACTGCCATCTGCGGCACCCGATACAACCAAGATGCGATCTGTGCTACCGTAGGGACTCGAGTTGCCGAATATTGAGCCAAGAGTTGCTGGGAGAACGCAAATAGCCCACACAGCATCTGTATGTCCCTCGAGAGTCGCCTTAGGATCGACCCTTCCACGCTCCCAGACCCGAATAGTCGCATCTTGGCCGCCAGAGAATATCCAGCCGTCGCCCATTGCACGACCTCCAGTCGAGAAGTTTGGCGAAGGGGACCATGACGTCAAACAAAGAATCCCTCCAGAGTGACCGCGGTGTGTAAAGTTGGCTGTGACATCAAGGTCTGACGCTGTATGCGCAACACTTCCAGGATGGTCTAACCTAGGAATGTGGAAGCGTTTGATCATACCATCGTCTCCACCAGTGCAGATTTCTGGCTCTCCTGGGCTACCACCTCCTGAGAAAATGATTGTTCGGACGGTGTCAAGATGGCCTCGCAGTCCGAACCTTAGCTTGAAGTTGCCGCTCTCTGCTGCCTTTTGGGCAGCCAGAGCTAGCTCGTGATCGGCGCTCCGTCTCCTAGACATAGAGCCCTTTCTTCGGTGGGAGCTATCTCGTCGTCCTGGCGATTTGGGGAGGTTGTCAGCGGCAGGAAAGGCATCAGTGTCGGGTCGATTCGGTTGAGACTGATTGGGTTGAGAGTTTCCAGGTTCAGGGAACGTACCCTCAGGGAACTCCCATCCATCAGACTCAGGCGGCGCAGAGTGCTTTTCCCTGAGCTCAACTGAATCCTCCATTCCACCCAAAACTTCCGCAGCATGATTCGCCTGAGGGATGTGTTCCTCAATCGGCCTGGATGTTACGGATACAGGCGTGGGCCAGTCGTTGGAGTTTTGATACATGACGGGTGGGTGCTCGGCCGAAGATCGTACCATAGGTTGAGGCTGTAGCTCCGGCTGCTTCTGAGTAAAATGCGGCTGCTGAGACTGCATAGGAGGCGCATGGTTCTGCTGAGGTATCCTCGAGTTCATCTCCTGGACATGATTCTGTGCCCCTCGTGTCGGTAGCTGAAACTGCCGCTCCATAGGCGGGGGGGCTGGCATGCCATATGCTTCAACTTCTCGCAGATCTTCCATAATCGGTAGTGGGGGAGACTCTCGGGGCGGATGCGGGTTCGCGGGGGTAATCATAAGATACATAAATTCGGACTGGCATTGGTCGAGGAAGGTCTTGAGATCTTGTCGCTGAGCATCCTCATCACCTCGATCGAGCTTCTCATAGTTAACGCCATCGACGCCGGGAATGGGCATATCCTCCAAGGAAGCTATAACATGTCAGTATATCAAATCGGCAGATAGGGGATAATGCTCACATCTAAGCTTTTCCTGGATCTTAGCTGCCCGATCGTTCTTGGCAGCAGTCTCAGCATCAACAGCCTCCTGCCCCTGAAGCTGAGCCGACTGCTCCTTAACTTTGCGCTCAAGCATAGTCACGTACTTCCTAAGCACGCGCTGGGTGGCATCGGCCCTCCGCGCCTGGCCTTCGAGGTTGGCGATACGGCCCTTCATCTCTTGCTTCTCAATCTCCCACGAGTTCCTGTCGCGTTCGTGACGGTGCCATTCGGTCTGTAGGAAGCGCATGACGCCCTGGAGGGTGTATTCGGTGGCCTGGGGCAGGTTGGAGCCATTGCCCTGCATCATAGGCCCCATCTCCAGGCCGCCCACGCCGTTGCCAGCATTCGGGCCCATCGCGGCGCGCCTCTCTCAATTGGGCGGGTGCATGGAGATTCGAGTCGGTACGGGGAAAAGAGCGACGACGGCGAGCGAGTGCCGGTTCGTTGTTGACAAGCTCGGTGCGGTGATGTGATGTGATGAGGCGAGACGTTGGATGCTGCTGCGCGAACGATTCGACAAGCCTTGGCACGTGCCGTCGTCTCGGTTGAGGTTCGGTTCTAGGCTAAGGGAAGACACCTAGACAAACAAGCAGGTCGATATATCGTGAAATTTGTCAGCTTTTGTTCAAGGTCGAAAAATTCGGCGTTGGATCGTGTGTGCTGCTAAGCTTGGAGGTGCATCTGTTGTGCTGTCCTGTGTGCTTCCCTGTACTTCCACGCTGCTAGTTGGTGCTATGCTCTGTATCGACGCTTTGCCGCTGAGATTTTGGCCAATCAGGGCTGAACAAGCTCGAGACCTTGCAGGGTGAGGCTGTCAGGCATCAATTTTGGCGGACCCCTGGCTAACGGTGCTGATCACCGGCCAAGGGACCGACAGATCAAAGAATCCTTTCAAGCAAACGGTAGAAGGGATGTATAATTGCTTATTTGCCTTTGTGTCTCATTTTGAAACCAAGTATCAGATAGCATCCATGTCGCTAGTATCAACTCGAATAAATACAAATCCCAAACACCAGCCCTTAATGCTAGACAAATAAAACACCCGGCAAACGCTGTTCTCTATCATGTCCTCAAAACTCCAGCTCCTCAACCTCCATGCCGCAATCAACACACGTCTTAACGGTCATCCCCTCCTCATTCTCAACCGTCCTTCCCCACTCATGCACATGCTTTCCGCCTCCTATTGCATCTCCAAATTTGCTCGCCCCTGACTTGCTGAGGTTGCCGGCCTGTCTTCGGAAGGCGTCTGTTCGTGTCTTCTTCTTGAGATCCAATAGTTTCTCCTTAAACTTGGCTTCCTTGCGAGCTTTCTTTTGTGTCTCACGCCGCTCATACTCGGCGTCTAATGCCTCTGCCGAACCCCATTTCGTTTTTACCGCATACTCTTCTACCTGACAGCGGAGAAACAGCATCATGTCGTGCCAGTGGGATTTGTGAGGGTTTGGCTTAGAAAGATGAGGTAATAGCTCGGGATCTCGTAGCTCGGCTGTATTGTGTTAGTGATCGTTAAGTAAGTATTCTGTAGGTGTACAACTCACGATCTGTAAGGAGATAATCTTCTTTGCACTCAGTTTTGGTCAACAATGAGTACTTCTCTGGGTACTTCTCTTTGCACTTGTTGCAGACGGAGAGATGGAACACCTCGTCCCAAACAAAATCAATCTCCAAGCTCTTGCAGTCCCGGCATTTCTTCCGCGTCTCTTCGTCCGCGAGCACACTTAGACCTGGCTCAAACGGTCCTGCCTTTAGCCTTTTCAGATTCCGTATCAGTTGTAGTCTCTCCCACTCTTGAACGCTCATATGCTTCGGTCGTTGTGCGTCATCAGGTTGCCCGGGCTTCTTGCCACCGAGGGCGTAGTTGTGTGGATCGTCCTCCGTCGACAAGAAACCACCCTTTGTATCTGTCATGTCGCTCATGTTGTAATCGACGAACTTTGTGAACTTGCGCGCAGGCCGCAGCGTCTCCTCATCGCCCTTGTTGCGCCCATCACGATTTGTTCCTTTAGAAGCATCCGATGTCGAGATGGAGCTGTACGGTCGCTTTCCGTCAGCAGTTTTGGAGACATACACATCGTCTGTCGGCACGAAGCCACCAGAGCTCTTGGGTATGTTGGGTGTGGTGCCAGATGCACGCTGTTCCGCTTCTCGCTGGTCTCGGATCGCCTTTGCGCGGAGTCGGTTCTCTTCCTAACCAATCGGTCAGCAACTTAGAAGCATGCATATTTCAGATTTCGATCATAGCATACTATGCGCTTCGTAACTTCAGGCGTAGGCGGAGTGATGGCAGGCGCAGGCTTTGTCGCCCGGGGCGGGGTGGATGGCCGTTCCATGACGAAGTGAACGGAGATGGTAACGAGGGGAGCGATAAAGATCAAGAGTTTCGCAATGAACCTGCAAGCAAGAAAGAGAGAAAATCGAAAATTAAAGACGAATAATAGAGGCGGAAACTTAAGGAACAAGGGTACCGTGAGTATGACGGCAAGATGGATGTGGCGGAGGGGCGGATTGTCGCGATCTAGAAATTTGAATTATGTCACCAATTAACACGAGAAAACGTGACTACATCTCACACAGCATTTGGCTTCTACTTATGCACAACAGACAAACATTTGTTAATGAAATTGGATCTTGGATTTTTTCCGTCAGCACAGCCCATCTCTTTTGGCATATTAGATTGCAGTGCACGAATCTGCCCCTGTTCATCCCATGTGCCTTTCGATTTTGCGTTTTTGCCACAACACAAATGCTTTTGTAAAGAATTGTCACACCTGTATTATAATACAACTAAGGTCTATCGCAACCCTAGCGTATAATGGTCCAACACACCCTGCCTTTGAACTGTGAAGCTATCCTGTCGGAAGCATCCACTTTACTCCTCCTTGGCACCACCACGGCCAGATCGCTCGGCGGCCTCGACGGCCTTCTTGTCGCTCTGGGCAGGGCCACCCTGCATGGCGCTCATGAAACCCTGGGCCTGCTTGAAGGGGCGCTTGAGGTCACCGGCGGCGGGCTGGCCAAAGACGTGAATCTTGACCATGTTGCTCTCGAAGGCGCTCTTGACGGGGATGATGCTCTGGATGAGCAGGGGGTTGGTGTACTTCATGTAGATGTGCATGAAAGCCATCATGGCAACACCCATAGCCTGGCCACGGAAGGCGGTACGGATCTGCTGGTTGTCGTAGGCGTGGATGGTGGTGGTGACAAGCTTGCCCTCCTCAGAGGAGCCCATGGGGGCGGGCTCGACATACTTGAGGGTAGTCAGGTCTAGAGAAGCTCACGTTAGCATCGCGGTTTTGCGGTGGTTTCGGAAGCCACGGGAAAGTTATCGTACCCTTCTTCTTGTTGATCTTCAACTGGGTGTACAAGTAGAGGCCAGCAATGACAATGTTGCTAGCGAGGTAGACTGCGCGGACGACGTTGAGCACGAAGGGGTCGTCGAAGGGAACGCGCTTCGACACCTGCATCATACCCAGGATGATGATCAGGTTGGTGCTATCGCAAAACATGTCAGCATTCTTGTCACCAGTTGTCCCCCTCTGAGCGTTTGCGCCACCAGGGAATTTTGCGACGACTGTCGCGTGCAGGATCGCTTACATCTGGGGAGAGAGAGCCATTTTGATTAATGGGTTGAAGATAACCGGTAAGGATTGAAGAAAAGAAAAAAGGAGCAAGACAGTGCCGAAGCTTGGGGTTGATGAGATGCAAAGATTAAAGTGCGGGATGAACAGACGAAGACATGGAATGGAATGGGGATGTCTTTGCTGGCCTTTTGGAGAGTGGCCTCCACCCTCCCACCTTAGGTTGCCTGTGCTTTTGCCGCACCCTTTTAGCCTCCTTTGGCCACTATGGGGAAGCTGCTTGTGAACAGTATGGAACATATGATTGGATGCTCTAGCTTTTAGGGGACGTTTTCCTCTGTCAGTGCCCCTAAACCAACTGAAAAGGACTCGGGCTCCGCTACGCTCCCGAGCCTCAATCATGGCGCCATTCATTCTTCCGTCTTCTCACTGTTTCCATTTCACACTAAAGCCTGGGTGGGCTTAATCAAACAATTTGACCTGCCATGTCAGGACCCGCGCAGACCCGTTGTCATTTCACTCAGTGGATTTAGTTGCCCAGGCTTGAATACTGAACATCAAACACCAAACAGTTGAACAGAAATGAGCTTTGCGGAAGCCCGGAAGTTGTGAAACCAATGTTCTTCTTTGGTGGCTGTTCTTTCATGATGAATGTGCGAGGCACTCCCATGAGCGCCGGCGACGGGGTTTATGAACAGCTAGTGATCCAGGCTGGTGCTGTTCAAGTGAACAGCATGGTCGCTGATCCTGATTTGGACAAAGAAGATGCGTCGTTCGCAACCACTTGTTCAACACCATGCTGTTGTTCAATGCTGAACAGGTTTCTGAAAAGTCTAATGTATCCAAGCAGGATGTCCTTGAGCAGTCGAGTAATTGGCCCTTATATACCGATGGTCATGTCGAAACTGAAGACGGAAGACAACAACCTTGGTACTCACGAACCTGACCACCAAGAAGAAACACCAATTCAAAACCAGAAACCACCAGAAAACAGGTTTGTATATCAGAACCAAATTCCAACATGTCTTACTCGTCGCAACGTTACGACCTTGACGCCGCGGCCGCCAGAAAGAGAAACCAGTCCTACTCAATGAACCGTGACTACAGGAACCGCGATCAGCCTCACAACAGTCGCGTCCATGACTACTATCCTCGCAGAACTAGTGAGCCTCGCTCATCTCCCAATATGAGGAGGCCCGAACGCTATCATCCACGGAGAAACGAAAACTCTCGTTCGCTGAGAGACGAGTACTCTCGTCCGCAGAAGGAAGAATACTCTCGTTCAAGAAGGGAAGACGACGATGGGTTTTCTCACACCCGCCGGGCGTCACAAGCCACCCCCAGCACTTCAACGTACGGCACTTACATCTTGCCTCTCAAAGCTCAAGGAGAGTATCGCACCATGGACCCTATGAAATGTACATGCAAATGCTGTCCGCACCCCACAAGCGTAGCGCACCGCCACGATAATCAGCGCCGAAACCCTGACATGTCGTCCTCGAATGGTTCTAGACCCGTGCGCAACAGACGCAACTCCGAGGGCAGGTATGTCATTGACGTTGTGGATAAGTCCAAGGGTTCGTTGCAGCACGAGCATGGCCATTCATATCCTATTTCACTAAACCCGCGTGCATCATGTGATCGCGTTGTATCATTCTTGGCACCCGACAAGCGTCATGCCAAGGTTGTTGTGCATTGGGACAATGGCAAAACGGAGAAACTCGACAATCAGATCCCAATGGAGGAGTTGATTCGACATGCCGAGTATCTCGAGGTCAAGGAGGTAAAGCGAGTTCACTGGGCATGACTCTTGGCGGCCAAGTTGGCGCCAGATGTGAAGGTTGTATCAAGTGATGCTTGACGGATAAAAGGAAAGAAAGCAGGATAAGTCGGTAAGGGTAATAAATAGCAATACCAGGTAAGTCAGTTTGAACGATAGCATATACGAGATTATAACCAATGCGTCCTGCATTGTCGGTCCCATGATGCTCCAGTGATGAGGGGATTCCAAGAATGACAGCCTCAGCCTCCACAGTCTGCCTAAATTCGAACCACCACGGTTACATCCCACCACTCAGATGGCGTGCCGTGCCGTACAAGGCTGATACTGATATAATACACAATATTGGACATATCACTAGCCGTAGCCCTGCCACCCCCATCGACTCACCGTACCCTACCTAGATATGCAACCACTTTAAGCTTCAACTCGCTGTAATTTGCTGCTTCGGTTGTGACCCCCTCGAAAAAGGCCCACAGTTAAGAGAGAATATCAAAAAGTTCCGCTAATTAAAGAGATGACTCAACTGCCCGTTCTCCTTTAAATGGCATGACATGATAATTGTAGATTTGGGGTTAACGTTATGACGTTTCCGGACGCGGCTACCGGCTCTTCGCCGATAGTGGAGGCTTTTGCCTAAAATGCGGCGCTGCTTTTCCCCACGTTCCTAAACTAACACGCAACAGAAGCATATTGATATTGGGCAGCATGGTTATGTTCAGTTCTACCAACAAGCAACTCATGTAGATCATCACGATAGAAGAATGCAAGGCACATCCAGAGAACCGGAAATCTTCTTCCTTGCGTTCGGTTCTGTGGATTAGAAGCAGGCATAGCCTTAGACGTGGCAATCTGATAAGCACCAACGTTGACTTGGGGGCCATAGATGCAGTGCTACACCACTATGCTATCAATATATACTTTAACAAAGCGACACAGCCACTGAGGCATTAGATGTTCTCGAATCACTTTCCCATAGAAGACGAGACGTTGTCGAAGGAATTACTCCAGCCTCCTACAGGCACAGGGTGGAGTTTGGACCACTCATATTCGGACATGGACCCGAGTCTCTACCCACTTTTAGAACCTGCTCTTAATACCGATGCTCAACTTAGACCAACGTTACCACGAAGGAATCATGCTTTAACCTATGAACTGAAAACTAGGCAGCCTTTTCACAGATCAATTAGGGCGCAGATTTTCTAAAACTAGAACATCGTAATCCACTGTATGCGTATGCTCGGGAAAAAACCATTGTCCGTGGCGCCTGTAGGAGCCGGCGAGCTAGTGTGCGTCAAATAGACGAAACCCATCAAGAGATCGGGGACAGGGGGGGGGCCATTACGGAGACAACCACTACCAACAACATATCCATGGACGGGAGCCTGGCAGTGCGCGGCTCGGCGCGCTGCTATTATGCCCACTGGGATGGGGTCCTGGATCGTCACCGTTGAACATCGTTGGATCTAGAGCTCGTGGTTGCCTATAAGACCTCTAGGTTGTCCATGAGATATAGAGATGCCTCGGGGTTTAAAAACGCCACGAGATGCTTCCACTCAGGCAGAAAATAAGTCAGAACAGTCCATCAAGGCAATTCTATATACACTTACAAGCAATATCTATCTGTGCACACTAGTTGCCTACTATTGTCATTATCATTACTCTCCACTACCCCTTCTATGGGCCACTCAAGACTCACTCAGACGTCGGTTATCAGAAACAGTCAGCAATGTTTGGGACTTGGAAGTACGATCCTGAGACGGACGAGGTCCAGAGCGTCCGCAACGGTTTCGACCCCGTTACGGCCCGCTCTAGTTCCCACCAGGCATGCGATCGCTGTCATGAGAAAAAGGTATGCCTGCGGAACTCTGGCTAGTGCAGCGCCTCCTCTGTGCCAGGCCACAAACACTCGCTGCCAAGGTCGATAGTCGGCCTATCTTTCACTCGCAGAACCCATGTGCTGACAAAAGTGTTGTATAGCTCCGATGCAGTGGAGACAAGAATGGCTGCGAGCGGTGTAGGACCAACAACCTTCGCTGCGAGTATACCCGTTCAGGCTCCAAGTCCTCAAAGAAGAAGGGTCATCGCAAATCTACAGATGACGACAGCCCTTCAAGCTCTGGTTCTCGACGAGGGGCCAGCTCTTCCAAGCGCTCGAGCAAGCACCACGGCCACTCTTCTCGTATAGCAACTTCAGGCGAGGAGACAGGAGGTGTGCTGAGCCAGTTCGACTTCTCCCAGCTCAGCCCCGAGGACGGCTTCGATCTGAACCTTCTCTCCAGTGCTGATCAGGCCGGAGGAGGCTATGCCACGGCTGGGCCCTCGGGAGACCAGTACAGTATGCAGGGCTACGACGCCAACCATCAACAGTGGGACGCGGCCGCATACTCGCAGTATGCAGCACAGTATGGCCAGCAGGGCTACTCGGCCGAGGGCTGGAGTGAATATGACCAGAGTGCCTACTCACAGGACCCGCGGTACTGGTCCCACGGGTCCCACGGAGGACGCTGATCCTGGGGTAGGGCTGATTTGGGCCTTAACGACATGATGAAATGGACGAAACAGTAGGCGGAACTGTATGACTATCTTTCCCTTCTAAACATTATACCCCCTTTTAATCCTGTTTAATTCTCCTATGTTAGAATATTTCTTTTGTCATCATCTTTTTATATCATGTTTTTTAAACTTACATAGAGGAGGCTTGGGGCAGACCATCATTCCTGTGGATGGTAAGGCGGACACGAGCCATGAATATCGAATGTTGTTTTGCAGTCTTGATGAGCTTTGATGCACGATATGACCTACCGTTTTGGGGTAACTGAATCGTGGCGGTGCCTGGGCTAGAGCTAAGACCGGGTCATTTCGGCGTTAGAGGCGTTTTGCAGCGTCGCAAATGGATCGCTAATAGAGGGCAATGGACGTTTCTCTTGGAGAGGTTTTTAATGCGGGCGGTGTTGACGGGAAGGATGAATTATCTCACTCGTATACGAAGCAGTCTAGGCTGACATAGGAAGTACTAAGGTATCTGATGTCGTTGCGGGCATGTGACTCTGTTTTGGAGACTGCATCTGCCTTAGTCATCCGCTAAATTAACCCATGCTCGACGTCACAATTGACAGGGGTACCATAGCTCTTTTGCGACTCTAAATCTTCAGTGAGCATCACGACTCCAAGCTCATCGCTCAGGTCCAATTGCAACAGCCGCGCTCAGTTATACGAAGCCGCAATCATGGCGAACGAAGATTCTGTGGTGCCGGTTAAGTCCAAGTCTATTTTCGGCTATCTCAACGATTGGGGCAGTAAGTTAAACCACCTAAACTCACAAACAATCTCATCCACCTTCAACACCAACGTATCATGACCTCATGCCTTATACTCATACTCAACCCCTGGCTTAACTTTGATACAACAAAAAACATTAAACTGACTACATCGCAGCTGCTTCACTCCCCCCATCCCTTCTCGCAACCCTCGTCACCGCCCTCCACGCCCGGCCCCCATCC